>BDGG01000013.1:627129-655031 GCA_001949185.1 Ramazzottius varieornatus | reverse complement strand
ACCTTAGAGGTAATACCGTACGCTTCAGCCCATGTATCGAGCTATGTCGTCACAGACTGACTCACAAGGAGATTATGTCACACAGTTGAATTCCTATCTCTAGCTGACATATAAACTCTAAATTTGCCGTCTATTCCGCCGGTTCCAAACTTCCGCTTCGTGCGCGTAGCGTAGTCATCGCTAGGCCAAAATAGTCGTTGAAGTGTTTGTTCAACTATCAGAAACACAAAACTTATACTTTTGTCGTTTCAAGTTACAGCGCCGCAGTGCTTGCAGTGCGAGGAGCCGATAGCAAGAACCGAGCGCTTGATTTTCATTTTATTTGACCTTGAAGAGTAGAGTTTTTTTCTCGACAACAGCATCAGCTGTTTTACCAGTTTGAACTGCTTGGCTTTTAATCACCAATAATTCTTAGATGAACACCATTGGTCATCTAGATTTCCGAATGTCGCACAAAGCAACCACCCGTTCCCGGTATGATAAAGCCCTTTTCTATCTTTTTCTTGCCGAGTTTCGGGTAATACTCCATAGCGGTGGGTGCGGCCATCAGGAAGATGCCCGGGAGTGGACCGATTACTTCCTTCGAGAGCATGATCAGCTGATTTCCACTACCCCCTTTCTGGTACTCCTTCCGTTAGACCTGAGAAAAGTGTGGTTATGTGTGGTGTGGTGTTTTTCGGTTCGGTGCTTCTCCACACCGAAACTGGTTTTTCGGTGCGAAAGCCACACCACTTTTTCCGGTGTGGTGTGGATCGGACACCACTCTTTCGGTGCACCACACCAAACCAAATCGAAAAACCGAAAAAAGTTTCAAAGAGCGAATTCCCAATTTATTGATCCGTCATCGACAAATCGAACTGCGCTGTAGGAAACTCAAAAAAATACCAAGATTTCAAACACATCGAAGCTTGCACGGTCGTACTATCTAGTGAACTTCTAGGCTTGGTAACGACCTTACCAGCACGCGAAAACCATCGCTCAGAGGGGACCGAAGAAGCGCAAAAAGCCATAAAGTCAATCACCATTTTTGACAAGAAAATTTTCGCAGCTTAAACAATCAAAATTTAGTCGAATTAACCACGGGGCGAAACAGCGAGTATGCGATACTCATCTAGCCCAAGCTAGCTGACTAGCTCATTAAATCTGGTGCACCAAAAGGTTTTCGGTTTGGTGTGATGTGGTGTTCCTAGACACCGAAACGGCAAATTCGGTGTGACTCGGACACCAATTTTTCGATTTGGTGTTTCAAGCACACCGAAACAAAAAAGAGTGGTTTTTTTCGGTGTGGTGTGGTGAAACCACATCATCCTCAGGTCTACCTTCCGTATATCCAGATCGGAAACGTAACAGCACAAGGCCCAGTCTGTCAAGGAACGAGCCACACCCACCAACCTTCCGTCATCCCAAGCACTGACCAATAAGTTGCTGTTGTCCAGCATCTCTTGCATTCTCAATTCGTCCTTGGTCGGTCTGTTCAGGCCCGAGCTGTTATACAGATCGATTAGTTCATCCGCAGTCACTGGATGATTTTTCTTGAAAACGAGATTGGGATGGAGAGAGTTCGGCGGTGAGGGCAGTATTTACTGATTTGACATGCGCGAAGCGGACATCCTGAACTTGTGGGAATACGCACTGTACCTTAAGCGATTACCAGAGTTAGTGGGATCTGATCAGAAGCGCAAGTCTCCCAGCTAGCGAACGGAAACTGGTTACAATGAGGCTAACTAGTGATTTTCGCATGGACCACAGGTGAACCAGTTACATGTTAGGCTTCTGTGTTAAGAAGCTTCGAGCAACGCAAGGTTTGTGTAATGGCGTGAAACTTTGCAGATGCGATAAGTTTTCTGCTGACGTTAGATTTCCTTGAGCAGGCTGTACGTTTCTACCGGTAGAGGGCGTGACCGCAGCAGGAGATCGGGGATTATGAAAGATGAAAATTGTCTCTCGAATTACAGTAAAACATACACAGTCCAGCGTGAATACGTCCCAAAAGAATTCATAATTATAAGTATTCTGTGAATTCGTGGGCGGAAAATTTGTACGAACATCTTTCCTGGCTGGAAATCTTCTCCCAGATTTCCCACTGATCCATTCCTCCAAATTTCCGAAAACATACGGCATGCGTGCTTTCTTGAACTACCCTTCATGCAATTGTGGGGCTCTTGACGTAGACCATATTTTTTGGTTCGAAGTCAGCACCCCACTTCCCTCAGCTACAGGGAGCCTCTCGAAAAACTGCTGAGGATCGCTCTGGCTAGCAATGGTTCTTACAAACCGTAAGTACCAAACAGACATCGGTCGATGGGAAATGATGAGATGAGTATCGACAAGCGAAGTTTTGGCAGTAAACGGACCAGATTGAATACAGTGCGCTGAAACAATTTTGCGATTCCTACGAGACAGCACCCTCGTATAAATTCTTATCGACAAGTTAAAATCCTCCCTTACGAAATGGCCATATTTTTCGCATATTGGTTTCTCGCTCTGCAAATCGTGGCGATTCATTGTAAGTTCCAGGATCAATATTGGTTGCGTCTCTTCTATCATTCATCGTAGACCAGTGCCGAGTAAATCGAGTGTCCATATGTAACGTAAAGTCTGATTTGATTTTTTCACGAGGTTAGAACAAGATCTTATTTTATGTCTCCCTTAAAGGCGCTCGTATTTAGGCATCAAGACGGAAAACTGTGTCGCACCTCACTGCGCAGACCAGGAAGTGGCATTGTCAAGCTCGATTGGCGAACCAGTTGGTCTTCCAGACGGGGGGCACCTCTCGAGCTCCGAGCCGGTAATGGAACCACAGAGTGTCGCCACACATGCGCGACCATCGGAGACTGAAGGACTCTTGACAAAGGCACTGAGTGCGCTCGATCTACTGCGGGCTTCAGTAGACAAGATAGGACAGGCAGCCCCCATCGATAACCTGTCTATTAGCGGTAGTACGAACGTGACAAAGAGAATTCAAATTTGCAGATACGGACCACGAAACGTCGACCGCTAGACAAAGCTCAAGAGTATCTTTTTCCCTTTAGACTTTACATAACTCCATTCTGTTTCGTACCAGTTTAGCGAACCAAAAGCAGGTAATGTATTCAAAAGGAAGTCTGCGCTGGCTGCAACACGGTATACCGGTTTCCTCAGAAAAGAATTTTCTCAAGCAAAGCTATTGAATTTGCGCTGGGTCATTTCATTTATAAATGACACAAAGGTGTTGTGCGTTTCGTTTCCTATAAACTTTGAACGACTAGTCTTGATCATAGCCCAAGTTTCGGCGTTGAGCGATTAGGCAGCAAACGGCATGACTAACATTCGTTGCTGTATTTTGGTTATTGTTCCTCCATTTCCGTCGTCTTCTGTCCCGTCTATTCGTCTTACTTCTGGCCGATATTCACTGTATATACACTACATTTAACTGTAGCGGCCATTATGACAAAATGATGCACTGGACGTGGATGTCGATCCTAATGGTCTGTTTTGCCGTAGACCTCAACGACGGTAAAGTAACTCAAGAACTAGCCGTACAACGTCCTTTAGTCGCGTGCCGCAGAATAGTTAGAATGCCGATCCAGATTTCAGGATTGAGTTTTTCGCTGCCTCATGTGTTGTACACGCACGCTGAGAAATTATGGGACAATCAACACTCCGGGACAGGCGTTTTCGTTACGGCGGCCAGGAAGCACGTAATTACGTAACTGATTCACTCAAAGCGACTTTTCAACACATGTGTACGGTTGTATTCTCATTTTGCCGTCCTTTCCGCCTCTCCCAAAATTTCTCATCGTACGTGTACCGCATCTTTCCAGCTCGAACATCGCAAAGGATGTTTCCGTGTTTCCCGCCATCCATGGGTAACCCAAACTTCAGCAGCCAGGTCAACTGCTCCATTTCCGTCACCGGTCCTGACAGTCTTCCGGGCATTGAAGCACTTGCATTCAGTGCCGGCAACAACTCGGCAGGGGGAAGCAATATGCTCAACCTGGTTGAGTCGGGGTGGACCGCTCAGAGCGGCTCTCATGCTAATGCCAGCTCGATCAACAACGTCAGCGGTTCTTCACCGTCTGTACAGTCTTCCGTATCGGCTAGCGGATCTTCTGGCGGTAACATATCTGAGATCGGAATACTTAATATCCCGTCTATCGGTAGCATCTTCAACGACTTGATGCAAGCTCTGAACAACCCGAATACTTCCCGTTTCTCCGGTTCGGCTGCAAATCATCCGACTCATGTTTTTCCCAGTAAACTTGTCTACCTGGCGAAGAACACAACAGTTGTGAGCTCTGAAAAAGCCCGCGCCGGTGGCTCTGGTGTGAAGAAGACGGGAGTTGTACACCGGCATTTAAAAACCTTATCAACGAGGAAGGAATCAACCAAATCGGATACAGCGCACACATCCGACAGAAGTTCGGATTTGCGGCGACGTACCCAGAAAACGGCTGTAGTTCATCCGATGGGCAGAAAATTGCACAGGCGCGTTTAATAAGTTTCACCAGTGTATTCGGTGGCTGAATGACTTAATCGTTGCTTTCGCGTTAATTTTATATGACCTTCGCCTCGTTCATAGTGGACTAGCTGACTGCCGCTGCACATGTATTGCAATCACACTTTGCAGCTACAACTGACAAATGCATCCGTGTACGTGCACATTTTTTATTGGTTTATTGGCAGATCGCTTGTTGTAGTCTTGCGAATGCCACTGCTACTCAAAAGTTTGAATCTGCAGCAATTTGGGACCTCAAGAGCACACTTGACCTGAGAACGGTGTGTGATGTCGGAACATCGGGGGAACTCTTGTCCCTGAATATTACTAACAACTCTAGGTCGAAAAAGAGTTGATGGAGCCAAAAAAGGTACCTCTAAAACTGGGCTGTCGATACCCATATAGAGGTTAAAATTCACATGTAATTGATCGCTTTGAGAAAAATGTAAACTGAATAAAAACCAAGAAGCATAAACCAAAGCAGCTGAAAATATCTCAGCAGAGTTCGAAGAGATGTCCACAGGTTCGTTCGTACGAACATCGAAACACTGTAAAACAACACTGTACATAGTGGATGTGCATCTAGAGGACACCTTTGCAGAGCTATGCAGGTGATTCGTCAACAGGACCGGCCATCGGTCACAAATCCTGTACTTGATTGAATGTTCGATTACCGGTAAGCACAATCCGGCTCGGCTTCTACCAGCCCGTGAGTTCTCTGGGCTTCGCTGATTATGTAACATGACCATTTTGTGCCAACTACAGTAGATCGTTAGGCGACTGCTAAACCATAAAATTATCGAAATTAATCACCGCTGGTGATCCGATTGCTACTGGTAGTATATACAGGAGCCGGTTAGCGATGCTATCTTCATCCCAGGTGATCTACTTAGCGTTTGCTGGAATGCAAGTTACGTAACTTTTTTACTGTTTGATGCGAGAAGCTTCTCCGAAAATGTCGCGCACGTGATTTAAGCAGTCAATATTGCCAGTTTTCTAGAGCCTAAATAAAATCAACAGTAATACATCAAGAGTTATCTGCTTGTGGAAAGTTCCTAACTGTCCCCAGTGCGTATAAAATGCCGGACGGTGAATAAGACCACGTAGGTAGCTGGAGATTTTCTGGTTTTCTTTTTGAGTTGGGGTTGAAGGTGTTTGTGTTCAAGCGTTCTACCAACCATGTCGTTTCAGAAAGTAACTGTTCTGCTCCTAGTCATGGTCGCTTCAGGTAAAAGTTTACGCAGATGAGCCTGGCTTTTTCGAGGTCTACCATATGTTCCAGTCGTTACATTGAGTTCTCTTTCAGCTTGCGCTCAGTCGACCACTCCTTCCCAAGGTTTCTTAGACTGCTGCTACTTTGGTACGTGTCCAGCAGATTACTACTGCTACCCAAAGACCAGCACCAGTTTCCCACCTCCCGGTCAAGCCTCAGCTTATGCAGGTAGCTCCGGTAGCAATCCATCGGGCGCACTGAACCTGGGGAACGCTGCTGTAGCCGGTTACAACCTAACGGTCGGTTTCCACGCTAACGGTGTATCGCAGAACAACGCCAGCGGTCCCTCCGCAGCCGTTAACTCCAACGTCCAAGTCTCATCCACCAACACCAACACCTCGAACCCAGTCGTATCGAATACCGCTGGTGCCAACAGCTTTGGGAATGCTGCTCTGGGTGCGGTGAACAATCTGGACCAAGCTACGGCCACAGGTAACATGACGTCGTCAATGGCCAACGGGCAGTCGCAGTTTTATGGCAACGGCACTTCGGTCTCCGGTAACTCTTACGCCAACGCAAATGCCAACGAGCAGCGATCTATGAAGATGCTCAGGTCTTCCCAGAAGAACAAGAAGATCATCACGGTCGTCCAGCGCGGTCGTGGCCCACCACAGGCTCCACGCAAGCTTCAAAAGAAAGCGAACGCCGGTACCAAAAAGAGCGGCGTTGCTCCCCGTCGCGGAATTCATCATCACAATTAACAGCGAGTGATGCCAGTTTCTCCATCCGGGAAAATGCCGCTACTTCATTTTGCTTTTGAATATGTGAACGATTGATCTTTCTGCTTTACGCAGTACTTACCAATAGATAAATCACGTAAGTGGTAGTGTTTGTTCTGGATTTGATCCAGTCCGGCAATCAAGTCAGATGAGACATGCGAATAATATTACAAAGAGATAGCATATTTTTGAGTAACCTTTAGTTTCGAGAACGTCGCCGCACTTATTCGTGGTTCAGTAAATACGGTTCCGGACATCAGAGTTTGCTCTGTGCTAAGTTGGGGCAGCGGTGCCCCGGCAAACAGGACTTTGTGGAAAACAGTTGGGGAATGTCAATGTCGGCCCTTACGTCATGAGCCGATCCGTAACATTTGCCGTTTACGTACGTTGCACCCATGAAGCCGTCTTGTAAGAAGAGTCGGGTTCGCTTAAATCAGCCGAGTTAGCGATCAGCTGATCGTAACGTCATAGGCGACGTATACAACAAAATGTTTTCTGTCCACAAAGTCTTGTGTGCAGGGCCACCGCTGAGTTGGGGCGATAAGTTAGTACAGACACCGCTCACAGGAAGTAGAGTATGGCAGCTGAATGAAGAAAGAACCGCTTTGCAGGTTTAATTAGCCTTTGTTGACACATTACTGTAGAGGCAAACTTTTGGTCCTTGCCTGCGTTGATTGACAATCAAACCATGACGTGACTGCACGCTGCACGACTCACCACCGAGACGAAATACAAACCCTACTGACTGACCGCCAGTGACTGGACGCAAGCCAGCAAAAATGTTTCGCCTTCAGGCAATTTCCGTTCTCCTTCTGGCCACGTGCTCCGCGCAGTATTCGTGTTGCACCACGTGCCAGAGTGAAAACAAACGACGTCGTACGCGAACCCATGTCCGCATGTGCCTGCTTGCACAGAAACGCACGCCGTCGTACAACACTCGTTTGATACGGACCACGTACGTGCAATCGCGGCAAGCACGGCGGCGTTTTTAGCCATTTCTATTGGCTATACATTACTGCACCGCAGTACTTCCCTCACTGTACATGACTTTGTGTACGGTGCAGTTTCTCCGTGACTGTCTGACGTCTGTGAAGTACTCGGTCACTGCAGTGAGTCTGCACAACGTCAGATATTTGGATTACACCATGAATGAGTGGAGTCTACCATCGACCATGAACTTGGATTTTTACAACTTACGTAAGGTTTTTGACATTGAGTCTCGCCGATGCTTCCGCAATAATGGTACGAATTTCTCGCAGGTAATGATTAGCACTTCACTGTACTCCAAGCACAATGTGTTATTGTCAGTCCTGTTCTTCCGTCCCACCAGGAACAAGACTGAGCCAAGAAACGAAACAGGAAAAAGTATAAAATGGCTGTCCTGGTCACCAATCCACACGGTTACCTTTTTCAACGATCTGTCGCAGTTCCAGCAACAACGTTGAAAGTTTTCCAATTGGACAGAAGCACCGTACTGAAAAATGTTTTTGAGAGCCTCGATTTTGTCCGTTGGACTCCTCGCTCTGTTCAGCTCAGGTGAGATCATGGGACATTCGACCACCATTCTATGCTGTTCTCGTACCCTTCCCGAACGGTTGGTTTGACTAATTTCTGCATCTTGATCTTCCACAGCGCGAGCGCAATGCTGCTACGACTATCAAGGAAACTGCGTGGCGTGTCAGTACACCGGCCAGCCAGACATGGGAAGCAGCACAGAGTATCCTCCGGGAGCGTACGCCGACGCACTGAGTAACGGTAATGTCCCATCGGGTACCGTCAACCTTGGCAACGTCGCTCAAGCCGGCCATAACCAGAACGGCGGATTCTTTTCCAACGCCGTCACCCAGAACAACGCCACCGGAGAGGGCGCCTACATTGTCTCCAGTGCTTCGTCCTCAGCCACCAACTCCAACAACATGAACATGGGTACTCCAGTGAGGAACAATACCCAGATGTCCAACCCCAACGTCATCGCCGACAGTTACGCAGGAAGCTCAGGGACGGCAACCCAGGGCTCCGTCATGAATCTCGATCAGGCCAGCTCCACCGGCAACAACACCTCCGTGGTGGGAAATGGCCAGTCACAGATTATGGGCAACGGGACTGGATTAGATACCTATTCCGGAGCCAGCGCTTCGGCTGTGCAGCGCACTGCTGTTAAGAAGACTGCGCAGAGCCAGTCGAAAAATGCTAGTGCCAAGCACGCTGGTGCTAGGCATGCTGGTGCCATCGTCAGGAGCTCTAACCAGCGAGCGCAGGAACGAAAAGTGGTCAAAGGCAGCAATCTTCACAAGCCTGTCGTGGCTGCTGCCCCCAAGCGAAAGAACGTCGTCGGGGTTAACTCCAACTCGCACAACGTGAAACCAGCTCCGCGACGAGCAGTGCACAAGACCCACGAGAAGCAGTAGAAAGTTGTGATGTAAGAATGCCTGGAAGCATTTCCGCGTTATTGTTGTTGCTGTTAGCAAGTCTAGTGTGGCAAACGGTACTTTCGAAGCAAACACAATTTATTCTGACAGAATATGAAATTTTGATGCTAGACATGTAATTCCAATACCCTACTGCACAGAAAAAAAGGAGAATTAAGGAATGGTCTGAACCTGTATGTCACCAGCTCTTTTGTCTTGACTTGAAGGCTTGATCAGGAGAGTACATGAAAGCGTTGAGTACAAAGTAAGTGGGTCACCAAATCAACTTACAGAGAAGATCGGCAAGTATTCGAGCAACAGTCTTAGCTGGGTGATGAAAGCGCTGAACGTCGAGCAGAGTAGAGTCGACAAGCGATTAGCCGGGTATGCCTTTGACAGCGTGCTGAGGCATCTGGCCCGGTTCGCCCGTTACTCTGCCACCGCCAGCGCCGATTCTGTGACCCGATGTCCCACCAGCCGATGGTCTGCTGCTGCCAGGGAAGAAGCCACCTGCTCTGTTTTGCTTAGCTGACCTTTCTTTCCTTCTCCTTGATATGACACAAAACATGGCGATGGCGAACGATACTAGAACTATGGCCATGACGGATCCTATTATTATCCAGTTGATTTCGGCATTATCTACAAACAAACAGACCGAGGAAAAAGTACAATTCTGTGCTGTGGGTACCTATGTATCAATACAAAAATGTACCCGTCGATAAAACTACATGCGCGTCATCGCCGTGTTGTTGAGTACATTTTTATTTATGCGAAGCCTACTGTCAGGTTTTTCTGTAGGTGTCGCTATGCTCGATAAGGTCGATGTTATATTAACGGTAGTGCTCTCGGTGACGGGCGGGGTATCCGGTGCGGGTGGATCCGTGACTACGCCAATGGTGGCTTCGGTGGGTCGAGTGCTCATGATTGGTGTAGAAGACGGTATAACGATCCCGAAGCACTGCTGAGGAAATGATGGATGGTCCACAGTAGCAATGAGTATTACAAAAACAAATCCCAGTCCCTACTACAGTGACATATCAGCTGGTGGTCATTGGCGACGATGTAGTTGACAATCACACAGCGCATAAACAGTCCGAAATATTCCAGAAACGGCACCCTAAACTCTTACAAACTTCACCTTTTATCGCAGGGATGGGTCCGTTCTGTAAAGGACTGCAATGGGGATGTCGTCATAGTGACTCGCAGCAAACGGGAGAGGATCGATAGGTTGTGGAATCAGTGACTGGGCACGGAGTCGTCAGACCTCCTTCCATGATTGGGCGACCACTTTCCTTTACGTTATGGAAACCTGTCTCCGGCGGTGAATCTGAAGCAACGTGTATGTTACCACACCAGCTAATAGCAGCGTTCCGATAATACACCCCATAACAATCCCAAGCACAACGGAGGGACCTGGCAAAATGAGCAAAGGAATTTCATCTGCGTGACCAGTGTAGGGAAATTTCGACAATAAAGTGATAGATTGGGCCAACAACTCACTGATGTCGTAAATCACCATCGTGAGGGCCGACAGTCGGGTTCTTGGCGGTAGAGAATTTAGTACAGAAGAACGCAGCTGATAGTACAAATAAAACTTGGGCGTAATACTGCAAAAAAGGTGACTAAGTGGGTAATGGCAGACAACCGCAGTACATCGATATTGAAAGGTGCTCTGGAAAGAGTGATTTCGTCCAGTTGGCATAGTGACGACCGAGCAATGCGCAGAATTTAGTGTTTCTTTCAACATCTACGGTAAGCCGTGTGCGGCACTGAAAACGACGACCAATTAAGGAGTAAATGCTTAGCTGGCCAGTTGAACTTTAGAAGACTATCTTTATTACCTGTTGTGCTTGCATGGGTCAAACTGGACGCCAGAGCAAGAGTGAGACACGCGGAATACGGCGACAGCAAGCGCAGCTGTTGGTGTGGGCCAGTCGGTCAGACCAGTCATAACGGAACAGCAATTTGAGAAACTTCGACAACAAGAACATCCATTCCTTTTTATCGCGATCGGAAATTCTCACGCGTGTACTGACCAAAACAATAACGACAATCAGATACACGCGGTGGCCACGGACCGAGGACCAGCAACGCCATAACAATGCTTCCACATATTGCTCACTCAGTATCATGTTTCAAAAGGGAACAAAAGTGTTCACAGTAGACCAGGTACCGGTAGTAGTTCATGCTCAGCCTGGCGTCGGGTAAATGGCGGATGGCATTGCTTGCGGTCGGGCAGGATATGGTCCGGCGTATGGCGTCCTGTGTTGGGCATACAGTGCATACTGTCCAGTTTGACTCATCAACAACTGATTTTTGTTTTCGTTTCTGCGGATAATCCAACAGATTATACAGCTAGTGACCACACCAATCAGGATGATGCCTCCAACAATACATCCAAAAATTATGATGGGTAAGCTCATATCCGCCATTTCATTCAACCAGGGTCTTACAATTCGCTTGTTTTCGGGGTATTACAGAGTAAAGAAGATCAGTAGCCCAATCATTAGAACAGAATTTATCACAAGTTTTTGGGGACCATTATCTATTGCAGAAGTCCTGGAAGACCGATGGAGTACTTCGAAGAGAAAACTCAAAGTACAGCCTTGTTCTCTTCCTCGCAAATCAAAAACAGTTGACATGGTAATGGTCGTAACCATGCAGTGTCGACAAAAGCTGGAGTGTCAACAGCTAAACCGAAGCTAAATATGGGTAGTGCGATTACGGGGCATAGCTATCTGTAGATTGGTCCGGGTGGTGGTCCATATGGAGGTGGTGCTGGTGGGCCGTACATTGGCTGCTGAACATAGGAAGGTGCAAGCTGAGGGGCGTAATATCCCGGCAGCGGCTGCTGGTTTGCTGCTAGTTGCTGGTTGAAAATCATGGCGTTACCGGCCATCTGTTTGTGTAGTCGTTTCTGCTTGGTGCAATAATAGAGGATAATAGGAAGATGCTAACAGGATGAGTGAGCCGCTGACGATTCTAGCAATGCCTCCTCCGCCTGTAACAGTAGAAGATCAGTCCCTGCGAAAACGTTCGGTCCGGACATCACCGCAAATGCCTGGCATAGCTTACTGATAGTAGTTCTACGGTATAAGTTTCCGTCTGAACCCACATAGTACTGATTGTACTCATACTCTCAACTATAGCCGTAGCACATCACGTATGTATCTTCCAACAGCAGGCCGAGTTTGGCTGGGCAACGGCGCAACGGGCTGGAATTCCTGCGCGAATTTTAGTAGCAACACAGGGCAGGAAAGACTGCTAGAAAATGAGTGGTGAATTAGGGAGTACGAGGATAACCAGAAGGGGGCGCAATACTGCTAAAACATTCCACTGCAGTTTCTTTTAATTCATGATCAGTAAGAACAAGTTGGCACAAGAGACCCTTCGGTATGAACACTTAAATACACCATCATCCTGGTGCTTTCGGATACACATACGAGGGAACTTCGCCGGGGTATCCTGACTTGGTTGCACAGGTTGGGCGTAGGGTTGAGCGTGGGGCATGGGCATGGGTAGGGGCTGACCATACGCTGTACCATAGGGTGCTCCTCCATAGGGCATGGCACCACCGGGATAACCGCCCATTCCCTGAATTCCGCCATTGTGCACGAAACGCCTGCGCCGGCTTCTCCGGCAGAAGATGGTCAACGCTACAGTGATGATGATGGCTGCAACAACACATGCTATTCCTATGCCTACATACATTCCTCCACCACTGTCCCTACCACCTCCTGTAACAGAGAACAAGAATGTGTGTTACGTAGAGAGTGATGAGAAGGTCGGTATGTTGAGGTGGCGGGGAAAAATGCTCTACTAGCTGTGGCCGATCAGGGGACCGACAAAGACTTCGTAGACTGGGGTATCGAAGAAGTGGAGCAGTCAATGTTCTAGAAGAGAGTATAGACGCACAGTGGCTCGGAGATCCAGGAAAGAGAAAACTACCGCACATTACTATCTCTAATGGCGGATCTCATACCAAGAAAAGATGTAAAGAGACCACGTCAGAGACTACAGCAGATGGCATGACACAGAGGTCAAAGTTCGACTGTGCGTCGACAAAGAAACTTTTTTATTTCACTCATAAATTTAGATCTGGTTCCTCCTGCGCCGATCTGGGAATTCCTTGCTACGTACACGCAGGAAAAGAAAGTTTGGGCCAAACGGAAAGACGGCAAACTGAAAGTTCAATGGTAGAAAACTGCCGAAAAGTGCATGGGTATGAATTACACAAGTACGTACGTACTTCGCTCCGCTGTTTCGGAATCGTCTGACCCAAACTTCTCTTCCGTGCGTGTACCATTTTCTGCTCGCTTCAATCTTCCTTCCGAATGATAAGCTGTGACTAGACCGCTAACGTTCCCACGGTCTTTCTGAGGTCGATCAAACATCAATAACAATAAATGATTACAGTGGGCAGATTGGGTGGTTGGACTGCGTCAAAGTCAAAGAATCGAACTGCAAAAATCGATGTCCGGCGTTAAGTTGTTCGGGCTACTTGTGTACTCTATTTTGTCTAAAGTAACCTTACCATAGGAGGCCCGAGTCTTGCAGAATCCATTGACGCAAGTTCGGGAGGAGTAGTAGCAGACAATTTGTGGGAGTCCAACACATAAAGTCAGCAGGTATGGAACCAAAGTGTCCATCTACACGTTCACAGAGTACACCCGCCTAATTTCTCCGATTTTACTTCCGCAGTAGATTGTAGTACAAACTGAGATACATATGGCTATCTTCTACTGTACTTACAACAGTTCACAGGCAAAAGCAACATGAAAGGAATATAGCAGCTTAATTTACTCGCATAAGCCGGAAGCAGAAAGTTTTTCGTGGCATGAGGCGGTAGTCATGGTGACTTATGACGGTGAACGCGCATTCGGGAATGAACGCAAAGAAGTAAGCAAGTAACTAACAGAAAATCCGTTACTGAAAGCTGCGCTTCCGAATATCCAATAGCAGCGCCTTATACTGTACGTAATATCTTTTGCACCTTTGTTAAAGGCAGCCAGATGAACTGGTGTCGGCTCGAAATGCATAGGAAGATCAAGCTGTACCGCCGGTGATGGAACGTTTGTTGAGGCGATGGGCCGAGTGGCGATTCAGGCGGTGCTTTGGGGTACGTGTAACAGGGGTTGTTGTGCGTACGAAGGAAAAGTCATAATGTTAGCGGGGTGGTACTGGAGTTGTAAAGTTAGCCACCGAGTATTAGGAATAGGCCATCAAAACGCCCAAGCTTCATAAGATGCGGCTACCTTTACAACCTCGGCCTACGCTGCCCAACTTTACAACTTTTCCCTCGTATTTTATAGTGTCTAAGAAGCTGTCGATGCATGTGAAGGGAAAATCTGGGTGACACCATCACGTCCATTCCGCAGGTATAAACATAGTGCGAAGCGGATGGTCTCTTGGACTATCTTGGTGCATTTGCGTTTACATCGGTGAGAACTTGTGCTGGGTGCGCCAGGTTAGGAGATGCTGATTGGTGTATGACGCCACCTGGATACACGGCGGTGCCGCCTGGAACCCCGCCGTTGTGCAGGGCCAGCTTGCTGCGCCTTCGTTTCCCGCAATAATTTAGGACAAGGATCGTAACGATAAGCGATATGGCACAACCTATTCCGATAAACATGCCCCTTCTATCTCCATCTGCAACAACAGAGGGTAATTGTTTACCTTCAAAACTGTCCCAAGGTATTGGAGAAGAAACATGTGTTTCCGGATAACGATCTGAAAACGGGCGGTGGTCGCAATTATTATTCCAGCACTTGTAGCGGATATTACTGTAGGTCCCGCCAGGTACGATGCCGTAAGTCAACGCGAGTACAGCAAACAAAGATAATAAATGCGGAAAATAGTTTTTCATATCCGCGTATGTTCGCAAAGGAAACAAAAGCACGCCGTACTACTCTGCTGAGATTTCTTCGATTCTACCACGATGCAACCCTTACCCTACTTCCACATCAAATCCTGAACAGTGGCAACTGAGATCAATGATACTACACTAGTGTCTTCAATTTATTACTGACACCGGGGAGCCTCCGCGGGTAAATGACACACGCGCAGGTTCACCCAGCGGTCGTGTTGGGATGACCGTCAAGACTACCTCAAGAAGGGAAGATAGAGATCAAAAGTTCAAGATAATTCTAGATGGTAGTCATGGTTCCTGTCAAGAGGTTACCTATACGAAGACAGGCCGAAGGGAAAAGAAGCACTCAGTAAACATTCAGTTGATTTATTACTGCTAGCTGTGCCTCCGACTTATTGGTACATGCCGTATGGGTAGCGTTGGGTGGAGTTTGTGGGTGGATGGAGTGGGTTTCAGTTCGGGCGGCATAGGAGGAGGAGGTTCTGTTGTCGAAGACGGAACATCTATTAGGATTTTCGGTGGTCCGGGAGGCGCTCCAGCTGTAGTGGGATGTGCATGGCCGGGATTCTGCTGGGTGCGATGTGCTAGGAAGCCAATGATGGTATGTGAAGGCGAAGCTCGAGTGGCTCCAGCATGTTGGTTCAGGAAGCGCTTCTTTTTGTAATTCTTGTGGAATATGCAAGAAAAAGCGATGACACCGGCTACGATGGCAACTCCCAACAAACTGCCGAATATGATGGAGATGGACGCAATCGGTGCCGGTCCATCTGAAGACAAGCGATGTCAACTCTGCCATACATCAACCATGAAGGATTGTTTGAGGATTGTGAATACTTATATTCTTAAGCCGGCGAGCAATCGACATCTTTCCGGACGACCGGAAGTGGGTATACTGCATCACAGTCAACAGTCACAAAAGCGTGTCGAAACTTACTGTGATTTTTGGCTGGCGCTCCCTGTTCTTCGAACCATGCTTGATCCTTGTCTCTGATTTCAAGTCCATATGCAGCATCTCCGCCTGATCCTGCACAGCCGACTGTAATGGACAAAACACAACTCAACTGGTTGGAGTCTGGGCTTTTTCCAGCAGATGATAAGGTGGACCAGTCAACTTACGGCACATTGGTCTTATTACAAGTCTGGAGTATGCGCATAAATAAAAATTAATCAACGGTGGATCTTCCAGGGTGAAATAGTACAGAAAGAGGCTAGTACAGCGTGGCCGCTGGTCAGCAAAGAATTCGAAATGCGGTAATCGAGAGAAGTCATGGAAACTACTTCGCAGCTTACATGGTCATTGCTGTGCGGGCTGGAAAGTGGGATAGTATGCCATTAAGGTCCGGCTGATGGGTCCTGGGTCCGTTGAGGGTGGGCAACAGTCAGTGCGACTGTCGCAACACATTTGTGGCAGGAATGGACGCTGAAGTAGGATATGACGAAGCTAATGAGCGTCATACCAGCCAACAGACCGACGGAAACTCCGACTGCTTCCCAAGTCGATAGCTCTGTAAGGAACGGAGGAATACTTCTCATAAGAATATCTGGAGTGTAGTCTAGCTCTTTTATTGATTTGTAACATTTGAACGACCGGGAAGAAGGTCTTTGCTGTGATGTTTCGGCGTGAAATGACGATATTTACTTACGGTCTGCAGACATTTGTGAATCTGTCGTTGCGTTGTGCATATTTCCATCAGCAAACGATGAACAACGGCTTGCGATAAGCACAGAAATTTGTCACATTGTTCGTGTCGCGCAGGTTGATAGGCACTTGATATCAGCTGGACTGCTAGAGTGAGAAACACCACGACAAAATTCCGGTTCAGAGACTGCCTTCTGTTTGCCACCTAGGAAACAATTTGGCCTAAACTGGAGATTTGCTCACTCGCACTCACCAACGACGCGTGTATACAGTAAACGAGAACATACGGTAATTAGCGAAGTCTGTCTGACCAAACCATCAAGTTAAAGCCGCCTGAGGCCAAGTCTTGATTATAGTGAAAATGTGGCCTGTTTTATAGAAGGGTATATACTTGAAATGATCCGGAAAAAATCGATTTTGTCATGAGCTTGTAGAGCTCGACGAGCTGTATCTCCAGTTAAATTGGGCGACCATGGGCGGCGATAGGAACTTGGGGAAATTGCTTTGAAGTTTCTTCCCCTCCGGAACATCCATAGGTAATTAAAAAGCCCCCAGCCTAATGTTCGATAGCCTTATAATGTATAATTAGTGTTTCGTGGTGGGTATTCGCTTCGTTTGGATGAAACTTTGCATATTTACACTGACTCCCAATATTGAGTCACCCCCCTATACACCTACTGGAAAATTGATATCTCCACTTCCCTTCCACCGATTTCGATGATTCCAGGACTGTTATGAAGAAAGATATTCAGTCTTCAAGATCGCGTGGCTTTCAGTTCCGGCCATCAATAAATCAGTTGTTGGAACTTGGTCGGCATAACTGCGAAAACTGCCCAGTTCTCGATGCACTGCTGCCCCGTCAGACCCTGCCCGAGAGAAACCTCCGTACTGTCAGAAAGTAGGGCACATATCGAGCTCCCGAATGACCATTTTTTAGACGGTCTGTGAGAAAGTTGCGCTAATAAACCAACAGGGAAGTAACGGTGGTGATTTTCGGCTGCAAATACTTCAGGTGGCCCGTTTCTCGTATATCTATACGAAAACATCATTCTCCCTATTTGCAAACCCATAAAACAGTCACGGCTCCTCATCTCAAACCGTTCTGGCCTTAACAACAGAGCATTTCTGAGAGAAAACTTCAAAACTGGAATATTTCGCGTGAAAAGTGTCAGGGTATTCCCTTAGCGAAATTTTTCTCACAGAGCGTCAAAAAATCCTTACGTATGGTCATTCGGGAGCTTGATGTATGCCCTACTTTCTGACAGTACGGAGGTTTCTTTCGGGCAGGGTCTGACCGGGCAGCAGTGCATCGAAAACTGGGCAGTTTTCGCAGCTATGCCGACCAAGTTCCAACAATTGATTTATTGATGGCCGGAACTGAAAGCCACGTGATCTTGAAGACCAAACATCGTTCTTCATGACAATGCTGTAATCATCGAATTCGGTGGAAGGGAAGTGGAGATATCAATTTTCTAGTGGGAGTATGGGGGGGGGGTCACTCAATATTGAAAGTCAGTGTACTACAAACGTCCTACTTTCGCAAAATCTCGGTGCTGTGGTTGCTGAATTCTGGTACAGTTGATTTTGCCCAGTTTTGTCATGTAATTATGGTAATCTCATATTTTTAGACCCCTAGCTTCTGGCTGCCTCTCTCCCAGACCAGCGGTCAAAGACCACTCTCCTAACATACTCTACGCAGCACATGAGTTGGTCTATCGAACTACCCAGAGACCCTCGGACACACACCCGGGGTCAGAACCGAAAACAATTCGTCCTGAACATTTAGAAATAACCCAAGAATACACCCTTCTATAAAACAGGACTCAAATATAAATACGCAGTAAAAAAACTGTAGGAAAATACGAATAAAACGAAGGGACCGTTCATACCTTCGCAACTGAAAGGATGCACTCAGCCGAAACGGAGTAGTATTCTAGGTCGTGAGCTCCCTTACATGATACCGCGTGGCGCAGCCTCATTAACTTTTCACCCTACCATCAAATCCATGACCTGAGAAGTGACTTCCGCTTTGGTTACGGTGAACAGGCCAAACATCAATTTATCGTGGTGAGGGAAGTGCCAGTTGAAATATTGGCTCTTCATCGAAGGAAAGAACTATTTCGAAAGTAGCCGGATTCACAATGCTTTTTGGCATTATTTCGCAAGATGGCTTTTTTGGAGGAAAAATTTCCGTTTCCTCAACAAAGCTGTTTCTCCAAAATTCGCCAATTCTACAGTAGGTTTTCGACAAATCAGTTGGCTGGTTTCTGAAGTATAGAAGTCAAAGTTTGACAGGAGTTCGTATTGTTAGAAAGCATCAGCCTTAATTTTCAGTGGCGCAAGTCTTGTGAATATAACGAAAGCTCAAAGACCCTCCTGGGAACAAAGAGCAAATAACCGTTCATCCATCACTAAAGACAGTACCAAATACTTTTCTATCGGAAGATAACTGACGTTTTCTGCCTGACGATTCGCAAGGCGCAATGGAAAAATAGAATGTTTTCTTGACCGTAAAAAGTTTCCTTTTGAAGAAATCTACCTGTCGCAGGTTATAATTTTTTTGTGTACCATCAAGTGAATTTGAGCCAACTTTTGTTGCACACGGTAGGCGAACGTACGGCCTTTCGAGGCCTACCCATCACGCAAGCTGAAGAGAATCTTGCAAGTAGCCGTTCACACTATACAGAACGGAAAATCCTAAAAGTACGACAAGTGGAGACCATGTTCTGGTTTTAGCATCAGGAAATAACGTGATCAACTTTTGCCTCTCGAAACTGCTCCCTTGATAGAACAATGTTTTTCACCATCGAACGGTGTGTCATAAGTCGGTTATGCGCAGTGCCCTGGAGGGTGAGGAAAGATAAAGTTTTGTGACAATTAGTGGGCGCCAACCGGTACTACACCTTCCTCGGCGGACCTTATCGCGCCTAACCGTTATCGTTACCTCGGTATCTGAACGAAAGAAGCGCGGTTTTACGAAATTCATTTGACCACCCGCGATGTCAAACAGTTTGGATTCCCCATCTTTCCAGATTTGGGGGGGGGGTCACTGGGAACATTGAGATGACGTTTAACTCGGACAAAATTTTGCATAACTGAGACAACGACCAACAAAAGCGTCAGCGCATCAAATGCCTTTCGGGAATACAGCCCTCAAAAACTGGAAGATCGAAAGCGACGACCGTTAATGAGGAAATATGTCTTTTCCTACGGATTCTCAATCAAGTACACCGCTGCACTGAATCTGGTAGCGCTGAGGTCATAGTTGAGCCTTGTTTAAATTCTCTTTCGGGAGCAGCTTCGATAAGACAAGTTGTTTTGTCCGGGAAGGTTTGCTCGTTGACACTGGCTCACCTAAGCGGTTCGCGAGAAGAGGGAGTCATGTGCCCAAGGTTTGTCCGTGCAGTCCAATCTGCCCCCGACTGCGGCAACTAGGTCGTGTTCTGGTAAGCTGTATGAGGTAAAACGTGTACAGTCCGCTCGTTCGAAATGTACTCCTTATTTTTCGATTTCAGTTTTCGGCCTGCCATATGTCCAACATAAAGCATGCCAAGCGCGTTGCCGAATCACATAACACATACATTACATCATGCTAATGTTTGATTGATCAAGTAATCAAGTCACAGCTGACCCACTGTTTCGGGGCATGGCGGGCAGTCTTGGTGACTTTCCTGATCAACTCATTTTAAAATCAAAAAAGAAGGAGTACATTTCGAACGAGTGGACTTAGCAAACAAAAAGCAACGGACGAACCGACGAGCTATCGTGAAAAGTTGGATCTGGAGATACCATAAACCATCGCCGAAACCTGTAGAACTCCTCCCACGGTACACTGAAGCGAATGAGGTCGTATAAATGGTGCCAGGAATATACTCATCGGACATGCAGTGGCTGAGTTATTATTGTGCTCATACTACGCTTTTCGACACCTGCCCGCTATCCCCGCTTTTGAAGGTAATTTCGAGTCACATCCTGCAGTGGGCTCTCACAATGTGACGCCGTTATTTTTGCAGAAACCGACGACAACCGATCGAAATGGGGAGCATCACAATGACCGGACTCGGCGACGGAAGGGAAGAAACTCCATCTGACCTCGCGGTATCGCCAGATAATCAGGTATTACCCTCGGTTCCTGCATATTGCAAACGCGACCCGACCAATAATGCCGTAAAACTTCGATTGCAATTAAGAGGTAATAAGGCAGCGTCTTTACGATAACACAAGTGTTGTAATCTTTGGAATGCTTGGCTGCCCGCGACCCGGCTGGCCACCAGCCGTAAAGATACGTGGCAGCGGTAGAAACGAATTTCCAATACTGGAAGACACTTTGGTTTCTCGTCAGTTTGATTGATAGTATTGGTCACTGCTCACCAATTTCTAACACCAGTCGGGTTTGTGGCTCAGAAGCACTAAGAACTACCCTTCAAAGTTGTTAAATATCGGGCTCCACCAAAGATCAGAAACGTGGATCCTCGCACTCCCTAACTATAACCAGAGACTTTCTAGTACTAGTCTGGAAGGTTGATTGCTCGAACGGGAAAAATGGCATCAGCTTTAAATGGCATCAGCACCAAACAAGTTAACACACACTGTACCTTCACCCTGCTTTTACTCGTAGAATGGTATTGGACTCAGTACCAGGACGCCGAAGTTGGGGAAGAATTACACGCTCGAAGAAGCGGGCAAGCTGGCGAAGAAATGGCTCTCCAACTTGATGCTGATTGTCGATGTGTTCTTGTTGGCTAAAGACTTGGGTATCTGTAGCGCAAGCATGGTGGAATGGACAGAGCAGTGGACAGCCATTAGACCTCGGGTTTCGCTCATTTGTAGGGCGTTAGGTTTGAGCATTGCAGGATTTGTTCGGCTTTCTGTCGGGGTCTTAAACTTGTCTTCCTTCCAGTGGACTGCTGTGCTCCGAGAAAGCAGAATGATTCTAAAAGTCATGTATTGGATCTATTTCGTCGGCTGTATTTTGTTCCGGTTTGGAAACGCAGTGGCTGACTAGCCGCGGCTCTATTTTTGTTTTGCTGTGTGCTAAATACCCAGATCCCGTCGTACCAACAATGCTACACAATGTTATCAGTAAAGGTTTCTGTTTTGGAGACGGTGGGTGCGGTAATTTTTGGTCCTTATTTCAACGAACTAGGCCATGTATTGTTTGCGAGAAGATCTAACCCGTCCAGAATAGCAAAGTCAAGTTAACTGTACTAATTGGTGTTAGAATCAAAGTCGAACGTACAGTGTACGCCAATATAGTCACCCTACTCTGTCCGTTGGTCTGGGTGAGGTTGACCAATCGAACATTGACAGTTGTAGCCTGCTGATTTCCTGACTACAATCAGCTTTTTATTTTCGCCATGCAAGGAGACCCCGCCCAAAAACTCCACCCAGTTCTGGGAGACCACATTGGCGTACGCTGTAGCTGCCTACCTTCAGTCAAGTAACAGCCACTGCCGTTAAGCTGAAAACCCACGCAACGTACTTTCATCGCTTGAGAGCGTTAGCTAGGTAGCAGTACCGTCGTTGCATAGAGAGAGTACAGACTACAGAGATTAAGTTGCCATCGCCGGATGAAAGTCCGACTATAGCGAAAATGAGCTGTAACGTCACGCATAAGCGGATTGTCATCGTCATGGAAGGGGCGGCGCAAGCCTTAGCCACAGCTGCAAAATGAACCGGGGTGGCAGCTTAATCTCTGTACTCTCGTGAAGTTTCTCGTTTCTTCAGGCCCAGCTACACATACCAGCTCCCATGCACAACGACTTGAAAAAAGACCACACTTTTCCTACATTTACGAAAATTGAGGAGATCTGACTTATCATCTCGATTACATAATATATGCTGGATGCATCAGAAAAGCTCTCTTAAAATACTGGTTGACTCACATACAACATGACCGTAGACTTTCTCTCCAGAACGCACTGCCAAGGCAAAAAATATCACGAAGCGCTCGTCGAAAAATCCATGGGCATGGTAACAAGCGTCGGCAAGCTGAGCCTTGGAAGCAGAAATGCTATAACCCCGTCTGTTAACGAATTTAAGATGGGAAAAGGTCGGCGATTCGGCACTTGTCCTCAAGACCTCTCAGAACAAGTCTAGGTGGCAAACTCACTTTAGTATAGTAGCTCGTTCTCACTCAAATTACTTACATGCTGTCCGTCAATCTCCTTCACAAATGTATTGTCAAATGGGTATCTTCTTCAAGATATGTACTACCGCGTTGACTTGAAACAGCAAAACAATGGTTACCAGCGTACCACGCGTTAACAGCGCAGTTTTCGTTGTCATACTCATAAGCATATCTATTCTTATCGCTTGATGGCTGGAAGTCTTTCATAAATTGTTGTCGACATAACTTAGCAAACTGTCATGTTCGGATAACACCACAACTGCAGTCACGCGCCGTTGGGCCCAGTTGAATTTTATCACAAGACAGACAGCGCTCTAGTGACAGATAGAAGATGCAGCACGAAACCAACTGTACTGCCCTCTGCGAACGATCTATGGAAGTGCATCGGGAGCTAAGGTGCACAGCAAAACTTTTTAACAATTGGGTTCGGATAAACCCGACTTTGATTATGAAGCATGAGCAGGCCAAAAAAAATTATTCAGTCAAGTAGGTCTTGAAGCTGCATTCTCCTGAACAGCAAAACAATTATGCGACCTAGCAGTTGAATCTAGACCAGAAGGAACGACAAAGGACACTAAGGAGACGGTATTCTCTATAGAACCATAGATGCCAATTTATAAATACTGCTATCCATCTAATTTCACTGTACGCTCTTGCATTCGCCAAATTTCAGTCCGAATCAGTTCAAAACTTTGCTCAAAACTCAACAATGTTTTTTTAGCTGTTCCCAACGTGGATAGTATTTTAGTTTTCTGTCTAGCGGTACGAATGTTGATTTTTTCTTGCAATTTTTACGTCGCCTGAATGTTTACATAATGAAGCCCAACGTCTAGCATACTAGCAAATAATTTAGGCAGCTCCATTCTGAACCTCTCGGTGCGCTGCCGCATGAATCGTCCTGTGGTGCTTTTTTCGCTAGTCACAAGCGAAGAACTTGACAAAGTTGGTCCCAGTTCCGTCTACCATTTGAAACTTGGTGGTTCAGACCAACTCGAACTTCACCTGTGTTTGGTTGATCTAGCGTTTTTAGGGCAAATGGTTTCCCAGCAGACCGTACGTTCCCCAGGTTCACATACCGTAGACAGTTAACGGTGGGCTCGATACTCCCCGAAAGCTTTGCCATACTTTGGCGAATATCAGCCTGACCAAACGAACGAGCTCCAGTACTTCCCGGGTACCCGCATAACCGAGAGACAGCATAAACATACTGCGCGAATTTTGTTCTGCTAGATTGGCAGTTTTCCTATTGAGCACCTAGCTGGAACGAAAGTTCGAGAAAACAATTGAATTTCGCTCGAATCAGTAGCCGCATTTGCTGAACAGTTTCACCAGGTGTATTTTGACTTTGAGCCGGCATACCAAATACTTAAAAATCTAGAAATCTGATTCCAGATCGGTCTAGATCGGTTCGCTATAAATCTAAGCCGGGAACGCAGGACTGTCAGTTATTACATAGTAGTTGATCTAGTCGACGTTTTCATATTTCTGCTCTTCCGGCTCGGATTTCACAAAAGACCGAAAAGTGGCTGTCGCACCATGCCTGGTTGAGGGTTTCAAGGTATTTAGTCTTTTCAGCCGTTTTGCAGATGGAATCAATCCATCCAGCATCAAAAGTTCCACCAAGCGCGGAAAAGTTAGAAATATATTGGCCGGAGAAACAATTAATCACGATCAACGCAAAAAATCTCCGAAAGTAGCATAGGGTTGAAGCGATATCAAAGATAAAAGTGAAGAGGCAGTGTGCCTGATTCAGTTGTGAAACCCTTGATTACTTCCACCGCAACCCCGAGCGTGCACTTGCAGTCGATCGGGCAGGAAGGTTCTTCCACAGTTCCTACAGGGTACAAGATTCTGCTTGAACCTTTGGTACGCCAGTTCGTTCAGTTCTTCTTCCGTTGGCCTAGGACAACCTTGTCCCGTAAAACAAGAACTCATTACCATGTTGTTTCCCGAGCATCACTGAATAAACATGCGAAAGGCGGAGTACTGTACTTCGAATGACGGTGCGAGGCATATTTTCCAACAAGGTACTCATATCGTGCGACTGCCCTCTTCCTGGCTGTCCATGTGCCCGAGGTGGCGGTCGCGGTGGTCGTGGGATGGCATACGTGTCCGAGCCGAACTCTGTGCCGTTGATGTAGCTGATACGGACATGACCGAGGATATCATCGTTGGGTTGAGGGTTGCTGTCGAAGGGCGGACGACCCTGAACATCTCGTGGACTGCGTCGTTGCATCTGCTGGTTGTTCGGCCGGAAAGGCATGTCGTTGTGGCGTTGTATTTCATTATTGGATCGATTTAGGTGAGTTGGGACCACCTGGTTGTCGAAGGCGGATTCATCCGAACCGTGGCCAAGTGGCGTTACACTGACCCGGCTTAGGTTCTGTGACCGCCGGACAGCTAGCCTGTTGTTGGCTTGCTCTTGCTGATTTTTCTGGAAGGATAAGCCCATGACTCAACTAGTCGGGAATGATGTAAAAAACATTTTGTCGTTCTGGGCGCTGAAGCACCTTCTGGCACTGGGGCTCGTGGATACCAATGGACCAATGACCATATTGCCTTCCGCAGCATCGACAATTCACCATCTGGGGATTGCGTGGCTGCATCATCATTTGGATCACAGGAACATATCTACAATAAGATCGAGCAATTCCGAAGAAAGTGATAACTTCGAGCTCTCAACCGGAAGATGCAGTCATGTTATTGGTATCGTCACTTAGAAACTTTATTTTGCTACGCGCAGTACGTAGCAGGTTTTGCGCGATTTCCACCTTGCAGCATCAGCCCGTCTCTGCGGTTTATTCTGGTGAACGACTGGAAAAATTCGCCAAAGAAAAGAGAATTGGAGTAGGATGTAGTCCTACAAAAAGAGTTGGACAAGTAAAGCTAAAATCGTGCAGAGTTGAGCGAGAAAACGAACCAGACCAAACAGACCGCTCCTACAGTATGTAGTGCATATAACGAGAAACATACCCGCACGACGTAGTTTGGTTCCCTGGATCGTGAGGTTTCTAAATCCATCTTGACCATTTTGACGAGTACCTGTGTCACAATTTGGTGGTCACAAAACGGTCACCAGAAATAGGGCATCAGATGTGAATAAAATTTCGTACCTCGGACTGCAAATTAAACTAAGATACGCAACTTACACCATGTTGACGGGATAGGGGGTGAAGAACGTCCGTGGTGCCATGTACTGGAACAGCGCGCACTTCGGCGTTCCGGAAGATGGGGCACCTGTCATAGGTGGACGAGCTACTGCTGTGCTACTGTAGTATGCGAATTGTCGCTCGTTTGTGCAGTTGCCGGAATTTCAATGCAGTAGTAGGACACGTATCAGTCAATCCAGTCAACTGGGATTCGAGAAAATCTCAAGGAATTCAACTAGGATTCTCCATAAGACAGGATCTCCAAAAAACTACCATTCTCCAACTAGGATTGTCTACAGAAAAAACCTCTTATTTTTTTACGTGTGCAAGAAAACGCTCCCTCGCGGTTAAAGTTCTACAAAACTGAAGTCCTCCACAGCAGAACCGTTTTTATGGGTATGGTGGAGTAACTCGGACACTGTCCGAATTGCGGGACAAAAAAACTGGACTAAGAAGTGGATCTCGTTTTTATTTAGATGAGCGGTAACTATACGTCAACCAGCTGCAGCCTACAGTTTTCGTACAAAGAACGGACAACGGTGCGTAAAATTTCGACTTTTGGTTTCCCGCGCAATCTGACAGTGGAAATTGAGTCTACTGTAAAAAGAACCGCAACACGAAACACAGTATTCGTCTAAACGGAAGTAAAAATGGCAGTATTATTTGCGTGGCTGACCCTATCCAGAAATAAGCTGCGGTTTAGGCAACACAGACGGAGTATTTTCTGCTTTTCGGTTCGTCCTAGCTCCTACGTTCGCGGGGGGCTTTTAACGACTGAGACGAAGGTAGCACGGATCTGAGTGGTAGTTTTACTTTGGCAGCACTCGAGGTTCTCGTAACATCCACGACGAAGTTTTCAAACTGACAAACTAGAATGACAGACGGAGCTAACGCGTTGTCCAATGGAAATCTAGCTGAGAAGCAGAACAGGCAGGGAGTTCCCAAACGGACAGAGAGAACAGCGACACTGCTGTCTACAGATCTCCTTCCTCCTCGTCGATGTACGGTACGGGAGAATCCCTTTCCTTACTGGTAGAGGCTCCAGCCCCATATCGATCATAGTCACTTGTCGAGCTTGCTTTCCGATAGTACGTCAGACGCTTGCTGAAAGCTCCAAGAAGGTCTTCGACACTGATGTGAACCGCCGGGTTCTTCACGCAGTGTGGATGATAAGTGTTTATCCAGCCTGCGAAACCAAAACAGTTAGGGAGTCCCCAAAGCACCGTCAGAACTATCCACAAGTATGTGTTCAGGAAGCGTACCCGTGATATCGATGACGGTATCACGGCCTAGAGCGGCCTGCAGCCCGAAGTTCCGGCCGGTGCAAATGGCCATGGCGGTCTTGTGGCTACCGAACAGGAGAAGTGCGAGGTCGACCGCATCAAGCATCGGATTGGATCGGAGTTGCTTCTTGAAGACGGAGAAACGAGCCGTCAAGACCCACCGCAAGCTACTAATGTTTGACCGCATTGATGCTTACCTGTCTCTTTCTGTTCGAAGAGTGATACGGAGGCTGTCCAAGATCTTTCGGCTGTGGAACTCACTGCCGAGAGCACCTCCGTCAACTGGAAAGATGAGGTTGGTGAAGAAGGGAGTTCCCAATGCGAGGCAGGTGGCCTTGATCACCTGTAAACAAGACCACGTTTCGAAAGAAGTTCTGATGGCGAAGAATGCCGGAACTGTTTTTCACGGTAAAAGTATCGGGGTGAGCTTACCTCAATATTCCCTCCATCACGGTGGAAAAAGGGTCGAAGGATGGCTTCAACGTACTGCATGGCTTCCTTATATTCTACTGTATCGATTCCACAAGACGAGAAGGTATGGGCAGGTCGAACGCAGTCGACCGGAAGAGCGAAGGCAGCCACGAGGGCAGGACGGGCTCCAAAGAAGGCAAGGAAGCTGGTGAAACGCCGGATTTTCTCGAGACCAGCGCTTTTCGGCCATCACTCTATGGAGGGTCCTTCCTGCATCGTCAACATTCACTCCGCTATAAGAGAGAACATTCAAAATAACCGAATATTCCGTGAGAATTAGTTGAGAGCGGAACAAATGAACGTACAAAATCGTTATCTCAAGTGGCGCACGTTTTCGTTATTAATGGTTGAAGCGTGCGCCACTGGGGAAGACTATCTTGTCGAGTTTGTTGAAGTGGTGCACGTTTTCATTATTGGTGGCTGGAAGCGTGCGCCACTCATGATACGACACCTACTCTGCACGGTTCCAAACAGGCTCATCCAG
>BDGG01000013.1:492283-625017 GCA_001949185.1 Ramazzottius varieornatus | reverse complement strand
GTGTATGCAGGTACGTGAAACATGATCGCATTCTTGTTCGCCGATCTTCTGCAAAAAACCCCATTGAGCCAGACCACTCACCGTCATCAATGCAGCAAGTTCGACCGCAGAGCGGTCAGAGAAGTCTTTGAACATTTTCTGGGTGGGAGTTCCCTTACGGCTGTACCTGAAAACCGAGGGCAAATCGGCCGAGCTGTCTCAGGGAATTCGCTGTCAAATGCACTGAAGCGATTGCTGGAAGCTCTCACGCAAGGCTGCAACTACGTTTGATCCAAGACTCCGAGATGGCTGATCACTTTACGAAGTCAGGTAGGAAGGTCCGTCGACAGTCCTAGCAGAAAGGCTAACGAGCCAATGCTCCAGTAAAGATCAAACATGTCCGAAGAAAGAGTGAAGGATGCCAGAAACTTCAAAACAAAACTAGAGGTAGCTTGCGCTGTTCCGATAGAGTCGGACCCTGTGGCTTGCAGTGCGCAGTTTAAAGTGCGCTCTTGGTGAGCAGTACAGAGTGCGGGCAATGTCAACACGGAGAAATTTTATTTTCGTTTTCACCACAGCGAGTTGATTGGCATGGTTGATCAGTCGTTTTTGCTGTTTCTACTTCGCGCTACATTCTACTGACAGCTGGTTGCCGGTTTTAGTGAGTTCGTCGTTTTGTTGCCTGTGCAAGTCGCAGCTGGCTCGAAGCTGAATAATGGATTTCAGGGTTTCTGGATAGGGATCCCAATATGATAGCGATTATTTCGATGTTGCTCAGTGCTGCAGCAACAGCACAGTATGTCAGCTTTGACGAACGACAAGTTCAACAAATGATGGTCAGACTTACTTTGATTGATAGCTTTTAGTGTCTCGTTGGGAGCAATCGCCGTAGGGTCCGTGGTCATTGATAGAAAGCCCCGTCTCCTTTGTTGAGCGATGCAATAAGAAACACAACTCAATTTCGGCTGCCACGATTTAATATGATACTTCAGATCAACACCGTATTACAGAAATAGCTTATGGCGGCTATTACAAATTACACGTAAGCGATCTCTGAGTCGGTCTTTGATAACTAGTCGACTACAGAATGATCCACCGCGAATATCTAGGGAATTGTGTACGAAATAAAACCGAACAGTGGAGCCGTCGAACCACAGTACACCCTTGCAACAACCAGAAGCCAAGGGATTTTGCTGCAGGACTTTCTGAACAGTATGGAACCAGTGCGAACGTAGTCACGGAAACCAAAGTCATACTGGGACGAGGTTCCTATGTGCGGAGTGTTGAAAATTATGCTAGGACCTTTTGGGATAATCCGTGGTTTCAGGTGGCTCTGTGGTGGGACCAATCATCCCCGGACTACCGGCCATAACGATCGGGGCAGCACTGTTGCCGGTCAGTGGATTGGAATTCATGTAAGCACCGTTATTCGTCATCATCGGTAACTGAGCCATGGGCATGACGCCGCCCATGACGACCACGGGTGGTGGACCGGTGGGGTAGACTGTCATATCCGGATGCCCGTAAGAATTGTAGCATTGCTGAGGCCCAGGATAGCCGTCGCCGTAACCGGGACCGTAACCGTAACCGTATCCGCCATGATAGTGTGCGCCACCATGTAACATCGTACTGAACACGCAGATTATAATAAAGACGAATACAAAGGCCCCGAAGGTGATGCCGAAAATGAGTGCCAGTTCCATTTTTACACTCACATTTTCGAAACTGGTAAAAAACAACCGTTATGTCATTTCAAATTAGATCGTGCGTACTACAAGTTTGGTCGGATTTTGCAAAATACTACAAGGATAGTGTGCCAGTTTTCGCCTCGTTTGAGCAATCTAACCGACGGAATTTGCGTCATGGAAACATCCCACTGCGCAGGTGCAGTATGCAGCGCTCGGGGTCGGCGGAGACGTCTCCTGTTTGCTCTATCGCGGAATCGGTTGAATCGGGAAAAGCTGAGGACTATTAACTATGCCCAGCGATATTCCAGTTGCTACACGCATTGCCGGCTGCGCTATGAAACTTCTGCGCGTGACCTTGACAAGCAACGTTCCGGACATCACAGTCACGACACACCCATGGTTTTGCGGAAGAAGCCGGAGTAAGCTAAGTAGGGCCTGCCCAAACTCCTCTCTTGTGACGTCACTTTTACGTCGACACAGCTGACTAAGGTCACGTCTAATAGTGTGGCCGGCACTGGCTACACGTACCATTTCCCAAACATCATCGACTGCGTATGTCGAGCTTTTAGAGGATACTGGAGAAGAACAGAAACAACTCCATCCGTGCTAGTGCTTCTTCTGGACAGGACGCTTTCCTTTGGCCGTATTATGTATTGCGAGGTAGTTATTATCACAGCCCTTGGCATGATGTACATCACTACAAGCGTAAACGGCGCCAAAGGGCAAAAAGCTACGTACCCGACCCAAAGTCCACGCGGTGGACGTTTGCTGTGACAGTCAAGTAGGCAGTGGAGTGTGGAAAGCCCATGCCTGGCTGCACCTGTTTTCGTGCAGTCCTCTTCTGACGTGAAGCCTTTGAGACACAATCTGATAACGGTCCTTCAAACCTTTCCTCTAACCCTTCATTAGCTTGCTTGGCAGATGTGACGTAAAAACCTATTTATTCCGGTCCTCACGCTGTAATCGATTCTGTTACATGGAAATAACCAGAGATACAGATCGATTTTCCGCGTTCGGCCAACAATAGTGCAGAATTTCCAGTGTAAAAAGAGCCGCGATGAACAGACAGAAACATATGACCAGTGTCTTATTCGACTTCTTCCCGACAAGCTTTTCCGTTTACTATTAGTATTCTAAACGCTCGGTCTACCCGTCGTTTCTTGTCCGTCAAGATGAAGCTTCTCGCTCTCCTGTTGGTATGCTTGGCTGTCAGCGGCTGTTTGGTGGAAGTAGTCACAGCTTGCCGAGGTCATGGTAAGTTTAGAATTTTAACACCATACAATACAAGAGTTCTGCTTGTACTTCATTGTTCAGGTTACCTAAACTCAACCACTCCTAACTGATCATTTGTCCGTATGTTGCAGATCAGCCTTGTGAAGGCGCCAACGGGTCACAGGGAAACTGCTGCGGCGGCATGCACTGCCAGAAGAACGACCCGTCTTGGGCTCAGGGCCGATGCTACTACAACCCTGGACGGAAATGATAAGTCTTTACGATGCTCTCAATACTATTGAGCCACAGAAGTGGCGAAGTGGTAGCTCATGTCTCTTTCAGAGTTTGACGCAGACTTTTGTACAAGCTGTTGACTAGATAACAACATCACTTCTGTCCAATCTCTTGATGCAATAAATGTTCCTGTGTCATGTAGTGCCGGTTAGTCGAAGACCAGACATCTACGCTAATTCATACTACTCCCAAAACTTTACGGGGTACACTTTCTTTACTCGATTATGGGCAGGGACAAAGTTTTGAGCACCGTTCGAAAGCGGGAACCATTGGATTGACTGGTTGGTTTTAGCCGGCCCCTGCCGCTTCCGTCCGGAGTTCAAAGTATTTTTTCATGCCCATAATTATGCAAAGACGTGTACGTAAGTTTCCACCTACTCTGTCAAACGCACTTTGCGCGCAGCTTTTTCTATCGTCGGCGATTTGTTCATCTTGTACAAGAAGATTGATAGGCAGAAAACAGCGAAGATGCTGCCAGGGTTGGGAACTGAGCAGCGTACGTGTACAGCGAGCCTGTCCTCAAGGCAAAGGCAGAATGAGATGAAATGCCTGCTCACAATAAAAGTAAGGCTTTGCTCCCCAGAGCTCACGTAATTTCAAAGAGAAAATGTTGCTTAAATTTTGATGCCATTCGATCACCTTATCCACTGACTGTTCCAGTTTGAACCGTTAAAGTAGAATTAAAATGCAGTATCTCGTACCATGGTTTACAGTAGATCGGAGTACTCTAAGCTACCCTAGCTAGCGTCTGCCACGAACGTCGTAAAAAAATATTTTCAGTGCGTACCTTGCCTGATATGCATGACGGCTCGCGCAGACTTTTCCCTTCCCAAAAGTCTGTTTCGGCTAATGTTAGCTGACAACGAGTTCTTCATTTGCATCTGTCGAAAGAGATTTTGTAGAGGTGACGAATTCATCTACCAGAAATCATTCGTGGTGAATTTAATGAATAATGACAAACTTTATCCAGAGTGCGGCAAACAGAAAAGGTTCAATTTATCATGGATAATTTCTCCATTCAGACTTGTTAAACATCTGTTTTGGTGAATGTTACAGCGCGCTGGGATGTCATGTCCATCTACCTACATCGGCTCAAAATTACGAGGGAACGTTGCCCCTCTCTTCCGTGTTCTGACGAGCCTTCGAACCATGGTTGTGCCCAAATGACATCGAGGATCATTCCTGGTCTGCTGCAGAGCACTCTGGGTGCACAGTAATTTCGTCCGGGTTCATGAATGCGACATATATGTCTATGGAATATGAATATCACTCACTTCAAAGTACCAATGATGCGGGACAGCTTTGGACCCCGGTGCGTGAAAAAAGACCGCGCGGATGGTGGGTGAAATATCTGGTCGACCTGTGTAGCGATCAGCTGATCGCTATGACATCACACATAACAGCCAAAATTGCACGTATCGGGGGATTCTTCACGCGAATCCTTCAAGCTGCGTATCGATGCGATCGCGAGAAACACCGAACAGCGCAAAAACTGAATGTACTATTGTGAACGACTGACATGTAACGCCTGACGACTACGCGAAAGCTGCTCCATCACGGTACCGAAACGCCAAAGGATTAAGATGGTGCTTCGGTGACTTCAGGGGTTGATCGCCGAGCGAACGTTTTGTGCTTCTGTCGGAAGAACAGTCTCGAGATTTATTCTGGCCTCCCGCATGCTTCGAGAGCAAACAACAAGATCTTATGACAGAATCAGTAAAAAAACCGGAGCAACAAGAAGCTACGAATCGGATGCCGTGTCGGAAGAAACAAATTTTGTTCTGTCATTTGGTAATTCGTGAATAACTCTGTTCTGATTATCCACACTAAACCTATGATGTTGTCTGTCCGCACTCGATCTCTGCATTTGATGGGCATGCGCTCTACTGGCCGCCTCCACGCTTGTTCGATGACCATGAACGTCGTGCTGCCTCTCGTCGGTTGTCCTGTGTTGCTGATATTGATGCCCCGTCCTCTCCGGTCGTTCGTCACTAGCTCTCCGTTCCGATGCCATATGTGACCTATGCTGTATCGTTTCCGGCGATCTTAGCGGGTTCGGCCTCGGACCGGACATCCGGCCTCTCGTTGATGCCATGGACGGACCATGAAGATAGACGTTCCCAGCTGCCGTGGGTACGCCGTGCGAAACCATCATGGGGATATGTGAGCCCGGTATGTGTGGACCGACTGCGGATATTCGACGGTCTTGCGCATTTGGTACCAGTGAGAGTCTGGGATGGAAAGCGGAGGTAGGTGCCGCAAGGGATTCACCACTTGTGTCGGTCGCCCATGGAGATTTAGGAGTGGTGAATTGTGGGTGTGTAGCCTGAGTCAGATTTTCCAACAACTGATCATGGCGCTTTTGCCTCTTGCGTTCGAGGAAAAAGCACATCAAGGCTGCCGCGCACATAAAAATAAAAACAACGACACCACAGATACTCCAGATAACCTCCGGTTCCAACATAGTCGATTCCCCCATGCTGTATAACAGTAAAAACAATACGTTCACTCAAAACAAGCCAAAAATAACGCGAAGGGGAACAGTGAATCAAGGCGGAATTGATGGGAATCTTCTCGGTTGAGGTTGAGCCTCGATGAAGAGTGGTGAGTATGCAGCGAAGAAACGGTGGCTCGTACTGCCGAGCTATTACAAAGACGTCGCCGTATAGTACAGGCGTTGCCGACTTGTGGGCCGACATAGACAGCTGGCTTATAATGCAGCTCGCTCAGTTGCCGCACAAAAAGACATCGCTGGCTACGCTGACATGTTCCACACCCGTCCCAATCATACCAATAAAGAAATGCCCCACGCTGTCATGGTGACTTGCCTTCTAAACACGCAACCATCCTCACATCCGTGTGTTGTACTGTGAAGTGTCTATTCGGGACCGTGTAGCGTAGACCGCGTTGGGGACGGCGCTCTGGTCAACGTATTGCTGTAGTGGTGGGGTGGGTGCAAAGGGTCGAGAGGGGGAAAGTGGTATGGGTGGCGGTATACCCACGACAATGTTAGGCGGGTAGTAGGACATGTTGGCGGAGGATGGAGTGAGCGGAGTCGGTAATGGTGGCGCGTCGGGTCTAGCGAAGGCAGCGCGGTACGCTCGGCGACGACGGTTGTTGTATGATGCGTGGAATATGCAACAGCCGGTAAAGACTATGACACAGATAGCTACTACAGTGACAGGGATAAGCCATGGTTCTTCGTTGTCGTACATACTGAGAACACTGGTCACCAGAACACTCAGCAGAATTCAAAAGATGGTTCCAGTGTTAGACATTCGAGATAGTACAACGCAACAACAGTTTGTCGGTGGAAGAGTTTTCGGTCCAAATATAGGATTCATCTGACTTGTTTCGGAATACTACAGGTCGTCAAGTGAATGGTCAGCTGGACCATGGCAGTCATGGTAACCTTTGTCCCGGGACCCTGGCGTGTGTTTGTAGTAGTACCTAATAATTTCTTTCAGCAACTCGACTACGCACCGCTTCGCACCTTCCAAGATGTCCAATGTAATAGGGATTTCGGCGTTGAGATTTGGTCGACATCGAAACCATGAGAGAGCAGATGTGTCGTCATGCGATTACAGTGCGTAACGAGACTAGATATGCGTCATAGATAACCAGAAATCTATGCTAATACAGACATTAAGTTGCCACCGCCAGATGAAAGTCCCACTGAGTTGCAACGTTACTCATAGGCGCAGCAGCTGATCAGAACTTTGGATAGTTGGGAAGCCACTATGCTTCCCAATGCTAGCCAACCGTAACTCCGATTGCGATATTTTTCGAAAATAAGGGGAGCTCCGAAAAGCAAAATGTAGTTACACGTCAAGAAAGGGGCGGAGCAAGGCCGTAGCTACAGTTGCAAAGTGAACGGGAGTGGCAACTTAAACTCTATAATGTCTTAGAAGGGGGAAAAGTACTCGTATTAGTCTGCATCGTATTCACCTGAAGCCCGGGCGGGAAACTCACTCTCCTGCCGCGCACTGACTTCCACGTAGCGAAATTCGAGCTTGGCCTCTGCTACCCGCTTTTTCACGTTTGCCTGAAAAACAACCTTCTACCGAAACTGCATCTAACGGCCACTGGACAGTGTATGAAAAACTGCGTGGAAGTTTCTTCCCTTTTCGATGAAATTTCATCGTAGCCAGCAAGTTTTCGCTCGGCCAGGCTTGGTTCGCTCAGGGTCCCCAGAAAGACTGTAGCTCTAGCTCAAAAATTTTTGTATCTTGATGGAATTTTTAGATTCGAAAAAGATCTGCCCGGTGATCAACTGAAAAATTAAGAAGGTTGACCGTTTTGAGCTGGTAGGGTGTCGCACTGTACCTCATATTGCCAACTTTTGGTCAATCAAAAAGGTGATGATTGATCGAATTTGGCACCGCCCGCCGACCTCAACCAGTAAAATGAGGTGTCACTGAGTTTCCCACCTCGTATTCTGAAAGCATATAACCGCTAGAGCACTGGGCCGCAGGTCCGAAAGTACGCTGTAACTGCTGCGCACATTACTAGGTCGCTGTACGCTGCGCTGTGCTGCACAACTTTCATGCCCAGTGGCTAAGCAGCTGTGCTGCAGATGCACGTTGACCTGGCGCAACTGCGCGGAACGCCGATGTATTGACGTGGTTTGTAATTCAGTCAGCGAAATCGGTTTTCCACCTGGAGAACGTGGCCCTGAAGTACGGCAAAGCTGAGACGGCTGACGTTCGAATGCCCAAAAACTGTAATTTTTGTTAGGTTTCGGTAGGTGCATCTGCGCGGTAGTCTATGGCTTTCTGCTGTATGCTGTGCTGTGTCGCACAAATTTCGTCAGTTCACGCGCTGCAGCACAGCAAAGCTGCAGTACAGTGTAGCGCATGCGGCCAGATTCCGTGCTCTAATAACCGCGTCCTGCTCAAGGCATGTTAATTCCGACATTACGGCATGCCCTTTGCCGCATCTCACCCGAAAATCGTGACACCGCTATTGGCTCAACATTCGGCTGTGCAAAACGAATGCCATGTTTGCAAAATGTCACAGGTTGCTAGCTTATTCTGAATGACCGCGTGGATAGTTCGTCATGATACAGTACTACGACGAGGAAAAGTAAAATTGGTTTTCCGTGTACAAAGTTTCACTTCTCGCAGTGTCTTGGCAGTTGTCCGACACATGCTGTCAAGCTTATCTTCGAATTCGCCGACCTCACCGGATTCGGGCCTCCACTTAATGGAACGGCTTATCTCAAAACCAAAGCTCGGCCGGAATCTTTTGACGAAGGTGCATGTGTTCCCTTCGAGAACACGGTATAAAGCCACTTGGTACTTGGGCAAGCAGTCGACAGATGGCGCTTTCTCAGTAGGAGCAATACCCGGGCGCACAAGACCCTTCATCCGAAACAACCGCCGTACTTCAATCGTTGTCCGGCGTGCGCTCAGACTCGACCATGAAAGATCCTACGACCTGGTCTCGAAGATCCACCGGAACTCGACTAACACTCAGAGCTCAGCTCGACCGCGCACAGCCCATGTTAGCAGCTCGCCAACCAGTTTAGCTTGCAACAATAACGCAGGTTCCTTATACGCACGCTCATGAAGCCACTGAAAGTTCCAGCCGGCGCAGTTCTTACTGTAAAGCTTGTACATTGATTCATTGTTCAACCCCTACTTCAGGACCGTATCGTAGCGCCGACTCCCAGACCGTAGATATGATTCTCATCTCAGTATGACAGCGCTTTTGTTCTGCAGTTCTCCTTCGCCCTGTCCTGACTTCGCCCATGAACGCAGTCCCTATCAGAGGTAGCAATCGTTCTATTGGGCTCCTTTATCTGCGAGTTTCTCAATAAACGGTATAAATTTGTTTTCAAAAACTATGCGGGGCAATCTGATACGGGGGGCGCCATTGAGCTCACCACATAGACATCGCAACCTCAGACATCGTACTACTGTAAATCAGTGAGATGAGTAACCTGCTACTTTTCAAGATCAACCACCTCCCAGCAGAAAAAGCTGGTGAGACGACTGTCACTCCATCATCCTGTCATAATCCCGCTCTATGACAGACCATATCCGCCGGCTGGACGCTATTCAGGCCGCTAATTGAATGGATGAGAAAAGATGTCAGTCAAATCACAAGTCCATCCCAGTGGCACGCTTTCATCCAAGCGTGGACAAGTCATGCAACTCCAGCGCAGGGAACTGAGAGCAGGGCTCCCTCATTGGCATTGTCAGTTAGTTAATATGCATGGGATCGTGTCGACGGTCCCAAGGCAAAGAGCAGCCCGCAGTAGGGCCGCCTAATAGCTTTCCATTCTTGCGCTGACGTATGGGTAGCAGGGGAGTCGTCAATTGCGTTTGCAGATGGGAACAATCTTCCGGTCGGCAGTCTGCACCCATCTAGCCGCTGCGCTTTCACGTGGCGTAACGCCGCGGGAGAGCCGTGATTTGATTGTACCCATCTGGATGGCCTTCACTCAATCTTGAACTTTTCTTCCTTGTAAATACCCTGCAGCAGGTTTCAAGGTTCTTCGACCGCTGCACGGATGAAGTCAAAACATTTAGTTAGTCTGCATTCCATCCTTCTCCTGCTCCATTCATTTTATGGAGGGTTTCCGTTCGTCAAGCGTTAAACTTCCTCATGCAGAAACTAATGTATGCAAACGCCGATCTCAGTCCGCTATCTCAGTTCCACAGCCTATCGGATGACTCCATTCAGACCTCCAACAACCACACCTTACTAACGTTCCTGTGTACCGCTCGATTCGGATCCAAAGGAACTGTATCATACTTGTGGGTCTTGACCCGATCTTCATCTTCATCTTCATCTTCATGAATTTTTGTTATTTTTTCCCAGAACAATCGGACCTGTCGACCAAGGCTTTTTTGTCGTAGGTGTTTGTGGAATGAGACGTGCTGCAACGATACCTGTTGTCCACAGGTAGACGTCTTCTACAACCTGTGGTATTTCTGGTATGTACTGTGTAAATACTGTAGAAAAATGTTATTTGTACAGGAAGACAGTCAATGTACAACCGAATAACATTTGTCTGGGAGCGTGAAATCAATGTGAAGTCTCTGATATTCCAAGAGGTATTTTCGCTCTCGGTGTGTATGTAGGTTCACGCTGATCTTCCTGACGGTATTCATATCCGGTTCCTGCTACACCTGCTACCAACAATGCCGGTTGTTACGCGAACAGGAAGTGTGGGCTTCCTCTCAACTAGCTGCCATGCGTTTGATGCGTATCATGGACACGTTAGCCAGCGGCAGTCGCCCAGACGTGGACCATATGGACAACGAAGAAAGCATCAAACGCTACTTGACCAGTTTCAACGTGGGGACTGGACGTAGTTCGATTGCCGAAGAACTTCCCAACCAAGCGTTCCTAGATATGCCCGACCCGGATTATATGCCTCCCAGCCTGTTCTTCCACGCACCGGCGAACTTTCTTCCGGAGGAAACGATAGCCCCGTCCAATACGGAAGTCGTTTCCACCTCATGTCAGGACTTTGACTACATGCTGGTTACTTCGGTCTAACAAGAACCACGATAACCACGTCGAGATCTCCAACTTCCTGTAAACCATGAATTCTCCAGTGCCAGTTTGATTTTTCTTTCTCCCAAACCCAGCGCTTCCTGATGCTTGTCACTACTCCCTTAAAAAAGCTCCTCTCGTCAGTACCATGATTACGAAAAAAGTGATGCGGGAGGCTAGCAAACGAAACGTACAGTTTGACACCGTACCTCAGGTGGCGCACGTTTCCATTGTTACTTGCTGCGAACGAAACGATGTGAAGAAAGCGAGTCAGAACAAGCTTGTCGAACTCAGTCGAAAAGTTTCAAGTCATCGTACGCTTTCTGCGTAAGCTGCCACGAGCTACGTAGCAGTTTCTTCTCGTTAGCTTTCTCTTCCGCCTCTTCAAAAATCATTTTGTGTACATTTTGATAATGTCGGATCATGCGTCGGAGTTCGTGAGATCGGTACTTGCAGTTATGGCATTTCATCAAATCATGAGAATGCTTAGCCACACCAGGTAGAAGCTTGTGACCGACCTTCAAGCACGTCCTGTGGTGCTTGATGATCTCGGGTAGCGTAGCTGTCACCACGCCACAGCCATACACTTCACACTTGGCGTAGTCCAGAGCTCCTAAGGAACGCTTCCAGTGCGAGTACAACCGATAGAATTTGACCGAACTGGTAAACTTTGTCGACCTGACTCTGCCCAACGACTTTTTTGCACCTACGACCAAAAAACGCGGTACAAAGCCGCCCGAGACGGGACCTCTCTCGAGTTGAAAACTTGCCCTTACCGTTCGACGTCGAAGCTTCCATTTCGTCGTCTGACTCTTCGGATTGGGTGTCGTCGTCGGTATCATCCTCCGAGCCGCCATCTTCGTTGTCGAATGATTCCTGAGAAATTCGTCCTCTCCGTCGCTTGCCTGGAAACGCTGAACAGCCCTGAAATCAAGTAGACTGTCAGTCTATCCGCCCCCATCTCACTAGCGCACACTGCATGTTGATTGCAACGCAAACTGCGCCAATTTACACAATCTCGGAACAATTCCGAACGACTGGCGCATAGCGCCACTTTGTAACACACATAGACTGCACCGTCCGAGATGCGCAGTCTGCTCCGCAGTAAGAGAACAAATGCGTCAGCTCCACCGGAGGACGCATTCTCGTCCCAGTGGCGCATGTTGCGTGGACGCTAGCAGCTGAAGTGCGCGAGAATAAAAACTTTTTGGTTTTTTTATAGCGCTCAGCCGCTTGTGTCGTTGTTGATATCTTTCACCTTCTCTTTTCTTCGGCGCTTTGGCTTTCTTCGGACCGCCAGCGCAGACCGTTCGTCCACATCCCGCGGCGCAGCACCGAACTTCGAGGGAAGAATAGTTTTTTTTGGTCGGCCAGGCTTCATCGCAACATCTTTCGCCACCTTCGGAGTGATTTTGGGAGCGATCTTTGGAGCGATCTTTGGAGCGATCTTTGGAGCGATCTCTTGAGCAGTCTGGGTCCTGCTCTTCTGTGGCTTCTCAGGCGCAGGCTTCGCTACCACAGCTTCGACTGGTGTAGCGACTATCTGCACAGGAACAGCATGACTGGCGCACCTTCCGGTGCGGGAGCATCCCTAGGTGAACGTCCTGGCTTCTCTTCCACAGTGGAGGAAGGAGCTAAAAAGTCAAAAACGACAATAAACTAACAACTTGTAAGAACGACACATCCTTTTGGTTTTGATCACTTTGGTGGAAATCAGAAGAGTGTGTGGAACAGCAGGGTTAGGGCTACAACTCGCAAGCAAGTCAAACACTTCAGATCACAGGTATCGGATCAAGCAAATCAATCCCCACAGTGGCACTTACAGACAACTTCGACGCGTTCGGTGGACAGCGAAGGTGACTGTGATGTGGAAGCTTTCGATGCGGAATCAGCACAGGTGAGAGCTTGAGCTCTTCTCGTGGACACCATCCCTAAATACGAAGATCAGAATCAGTCTCGAAACCGGACAAGTTGGACAACGAGAAATCTCGTGTCTAGAATCAGCAACAACGAAAATATCAATCGAAATTTTAGTGAACAGCCTTGAGGCTGACGAACTGCTGAACATCGTGCTGCACAAAGTTGATTTGCTTGATTGCTGCCAGAACATATGGTTGATCAGTTGGTGGGCACTGCAATCAGTTTGTGCAGTACGATGTTCAGCACCTCGTCAGTGAGACAGTGGCTGGACACTGAACAGTACACGACGGACCAGTGCTCACCACTATGTGCGGCAAAAATGAGGTTGGTAGTCTTAGTGCCTGCTCAGAGCCTGCTTATTTTTAGACAGGGAACTGACTTGCAGGTGCGTGCCGTAAGGCAATAGGTAGGTGCATGTCTCGTATATGCGCTTGCCGGATTTACAGGCCGCAAATGCGCAGATTAGCGACATGACCTGCGTACTGTCGTGCGACGCGCACCTGCAAGTCGCAAACTTGTCTAAAAGTATGAACATGCTCGACATGCGGTTTTTTGATTTTGTCAAAACGACGAAACTGAGTGTCGAGCCTGTTCAGAGAGAGAGAGGCAAGCGGGTGAAGACCACCGGCCCATCTCGACAGAGAGGTTATGTGATGACAGCAGGACCTGGCACATTGTGTGCGCGAGTCGAGCGGGGAAGTTAGCGCTATCAGACAGCCAGGCCGGTACGGCGTCAGCAGATGAGATCTCCACGAGAATACTCAGCTAGGCGACGGTCGGATCATATTGTGAAGAGCGGCAAAGTAATGTGTTTTGGCTAACGCGAAAAATTCTGTTTGATTGAACTCACATATTTTTGCGATAGAAGTCTCTGCTGAGGCTGAGTCTTCCAACCCGAAAATTGGTTGGAGGAACCTTCTGCACAGGGAACCTCGCAACTGTCGGTTCACAAGGATTTGTTTTAGGACGCAGGCTTCGAGCTCGTCGGACGACGCAGGCTTCGAGCTCGTCGGACGACGAGCGCGCCACCTTGATATAGAAGTTGACAGTCATCCGAACAATTTGAAGAGTGGGGGGAAGTATACCTGTGATGTGGTACAATCCACAGTACGAGGTAGTTCGCCTTACACCAAGCAGGGTTTTGGCACACCGGGTTGAAACTTGGTTCAGCTTGTCGTTCTTCAGAAGACATGACTCAGATGGGAACCACTCATTGAAAATGACATGACCTGTGGACGCCACCCACTTCACGAAGGTACCAAAGAGTTCTACTCCTATGCAAACTGGCGCATGCGCGACTGTTCGCGTGAGACCGCGAAGCATTACAGCCGAAGCGGCGCACGCGGTCGGCACGTTCGCCAGTCTCGTCTGCGTGTAGTTGTTGGAGCTGTTGATCGAGGCTCCGAGGTATTTGAACTGAGTTGATTTATCGACTTCCGTCTGTTTGATGAAAAAGGACGGAGGTGACGGAAGACGCGCTTTGATTCTACTGATGTGCATTAGTGCGCACTTCGGAACGTTCAGGGAGAGACCAAGAGCCTCAATGTATTCACAGACGCGGTTGGTGGTCAACGGCGAGTGCTCAGCAGAGATCAAGAGTGTTACAATGTCGTCAGCGTAAAGCAGCAGGAAAACAGGGCGACCGCCCAAGGTGATTTCTGCTTGCCTGCCTGCGCTGACGTACATAGGTAGCATCTAGAGGTACAGAATGAAGAGCTCCTCCGACGCTGGGTCACCTTGCTTTACACCTCTTGAAATTCTGAAGGGTTCCCCGTATTCGCCGTTCGCAAAAACACTGCACGATGAGTTACGTATATGTTTTGACGATTCTATAAAGGGGAGAGGGCGTCATAGAGATGTCAAGCAGTGCAGGCAATGCACCATGGTTAACCGTGTCGAAGACGATCTTGAGGTCAAGAAAGACCGCTGTACAGTAGCTGTTTTTGGACAGGGAGGTCTTGACTGCGGCCGCATATGTGAGAAGTCCTTCAGAACAGGACTTGCCAGTTGCGAAACCAAAATGGTGGGCGCCGTGGGGAAGATGAGAGAGATCATCCTTCCACACACGAGCTTCATGAAGATCCTCATGGGTGGCGCCATGATAAAAATTGGGCGTAGGTTCTCTAAGGACACTTTTTCCCTTCTTAGGGATGGTTACGAGTATTGATAGGAGCCATTCGGGAGGTACTGTACCCGCAAGCAGCATGTCGTTAAAACATGACAGCACGAGCGACTAAAAGTTGTGGTGGTACAGTAGGATCTTGTAGCGCTCAGTTGGTAACTTGTCGGGTCCACTGGATCTCTTTGACTGAATGTTCGCAACTGCCACCAAAAGCTCCTCACGTGTAGGGGGATCGTGACAGGCTTTCGTAACTGTTGATCGAAAGAGACCCTGTATCGCCCCGTCAGCCGGAAGTGGTTCAGTTAGCCCTCCCATAATACGCGAAAAGTACGCCGTAATATTAAACACGGTGACGGGTAGAGGGTTATTACTGTCTGGGCCTCTGAAAATTTTCCAAAGCTACCCGTGTTTCGATGCTTTGCCCGTAGGAGTTATTGAGAGGAGGTTAGGTGCTCGTTGGTGTACGAAAACCTCACCGTCCGGCGCATTCTTGCAGCTAATGTTCTTCTAGCTTTCTTATCACAGGTACTGGAGTATGCCGCTTTGTTTTCTTTCAAGTTCTCTCGAAGAGAGCTCGAGTGTGGGTCGCACTGTGGCACTTGTGGCTGATACAAGTGTGCTATTCGCTGCCGCGCGACCATGTTCGGCTCCATTTCGAGAAGTGCTGACCTTCCATCACATACCCCAGAAGTGAAGGATGACGTCAGGGGACCGATAATCTGCTGGACCAAGGTAGCCCAGTTGGTGCGGACTTTCGGTTGATCAGAAGGCGTAAGGCGTGGCCTTTCCCCTTGTATCCCCTGTGTGTTCAGTTTGATTTCCACACTTAGGAGTAGATCATCGGAGATGCCGAGGTGTCGGTCCAGCAGCCCAAAGGCGGATATGAGGGACACCTCGGTGGACCGCACCAGACAGTAGTCAATGGTTGAACGCTGGACCGAACTATGACAGCGTCTTTCGAATGTATATCTGGGAGGGAAACTCTTGTCAAAATCATTAAGCCCATTTAGACTAATGAGGTCTCCTTCTCGGGCGTAGTCAAGGAAGAGCTTTGACCGATAGTTATTGGGGGTTCGGTCTAAATTGTCGCTGTATTTCACCGGGACAAGCTCTTGACTGTCATAAGGTCCGTCGACCAAAACACTGAAAGATAGGTCACAGAGGTGCGTGTTCAAATCACCCGCGACGACCAGTGAACACGCGGTGTTACGTCTGTAAGTTAGTGACGTCGACTTTTCCCACATTCCATATTCTCTTTCTTGGGATATGTAGACTGATCGGCTTCGGGGAACGTATACCACAACCACTGTGCACAGGATGGAGCCATCCTTGTCGGCCACTTCGAGGGCGAGAAAATGATCCGAGAATTGTGGTTCGACTTTTCTCAGATAGTAGGAGCATGATGGAACCATGATACCGCCTTGCTTCGATCACGAACCCAAGGTGGCGTTGTGGGTAATTACGGACAGTGAGGGAAAAAGCGTTCGGTCGAAAAACGAGTGGTATTCGAGACAATGGGCTTCTGTGAGGGCGATTATATCATACGTTTTGAAGGGTGACTGAATGTGATGGTTCGCGGCTAGTTTATGTCCATTGACATTCCAGCAGATGATCTTCATACTGCGGGTAGTTCTACAGCGAGTTGTAAAGGGGCGCTGTAGGCTGCTGGAGGCTTTCGCAGCCAGCCCCCCCCCCCAACGGAGCTTTTTGAAGCTAGAGAGGTGGTGGGTCGGGAGGCAGCGTCATTTTGGACGCCGCTTGACATGCCAACCTGCACTGCGCTGCCGGTTACACCGTGGTCTCGGCCAACACCACCATATCCGCCGCCATCATAATCCCTACCACCATCGTGACCAGCATTACGATGTATCATGCGTTACGGCCGATGCCGCCCTGACCGCCGTGGTGTTCATGGCCGCCCACCGCCGTGCGCAGTGCCCCGGTGAAGCACTGCTTTTGCCAGTGTTTGACCTTTCGGGCATCCAACGTTTCTGCGGTGCGAATGAAAATTAATTTATGCTTCGAGCTGTTTAAGAAAACTCGAGTTTTGATGGGATACACGGCGTTTTCCCCACTCAGCACTCAGTTCCCCACCCGCAGTAGCCGCTGTTGTAATTCCAGCAGATTTCCCTTGATTTGCGGAATTGTGCCTGGTTCGGGACAGGTGCACGAGTGTCTCCTGACCTACCTAGATTACTCTGTGGAAGGACGTGCAAGAAGTTACAGGCATCCCCTTTGTTACAATAGCCGCGTGGGTGGTACCGGCAGGGTTTGGTTCGCCAGTACCTTCCTCTGCTATTGCCACTTCTGTCGCGTTGTCGACAGACAAAAAGAACCGCAGCTCAGTTGCCTCGCAGGTACGGTAAGGTGCAGCGCAGCTGCACCGTCCCTCCGGTCTAGACTTACGCAGCGCAGCGCAGTTGCCGAGTACCGGAAAAGGGCGCAGATTCAGCGTACTTTTCGACCTGCGGCCCAGGCCTCAAGCCTGTTCAGCAGCATATCGCTGGAGTTTTCACGGCAAACCCGCGGAAAAGCCGTCGCGTCCGCCATAGCGGACTGTGTAGGGAACCTAGACATTGCGCGTAAATACTTCCTGTAACCCGGATCAACTCGCGAGCCTTTTTACAGTGTGGAGTCTGCGGTGTAGAAAATTTACTCAGATTGTAACACACATTGACTTTCTGACAACTACGAAGGACCGCGCACCGCTCTGTCTGATTAAATAGATGGTGGGCCATTCGGTACCAACCAGTATTTTCATCTTTCTCGCTTGGCTGACCATCCCTGTGCCTGACGCGACTCCTGAATATTGGCAACTTTAGCAAATGGATGGTTTGCTAACTTGCTATTCCCTGGCATCCAAATGAAAATTCGTCGATAAATTTTTTTCTGAATACTAGAGGCCAGTGCCATCTTGCAGCGTCGGATGAAAACAATGTGCAGACTGTTCCAATACCGAATTCAATTTCCGCTGGTCGGAAGACTCTACCACCCAGATGAAAGATTTCAAGAAGTAATTAGTCTTCTTAATCCAGACTAAGTGTTAATTCACGTGCTGTGAGCTCGGAAACAGCTGGGCCACCCTCATCTCAAGCTCTGTAGTGACCGAGCACGAGGTATGCGGCATGGAGATATCCATCTGAAATTCCGGCATGGAAGTATCCACGAAGCATTGGCAAAAATGGTCGATTGGTTGCTCATAGTACTGCAAATAGGCTCTTTAACATTACGTCCGACCTGCTTCCCTCCAAGACAGATATCTCCTTGGTTTTGCTTCCTGTGAGCTTCCGGTCTGTTTCAGAAGGATCGAAACAGGCTGATCTTAATCTGCAAGCCAAGAAAATGTAACTTGAAGCAGCAGAAGCTAGGTTCAGGCCTGAATATCTCCATGCCGGCTACCTCGTACCTGGAGTTCTTAATACTTCCGTTGGGGACGTCTGACTGCTCCCTAGCCTCGACTAGACACTTACCGCTTCCGGGCACTCCGTTACCGGTGTAAGCGGTTTGTAGTACTGCTAATTGAGGAAGGCCCATTTGTCAGGTGTGTTCTTAGACAAAATCGGCGCACCCACATCAGCTGCAGGAAATCAGAAACCATAAGAAGGCTTGACGGATAAAGTTTCGATTTGTTAAAATGAGGGTCCGATGTTTCTTGTTTCAACTGAGCCCGAGTGAAGTACTCAGCGCCTTCGCAGAGGAACAAAAACGATTCCAGCTCCGTTTTTCCCCGTTTCACTGCATTTCTTACCTGTGCAACCGAGTCAAGTGCAGAGAAACACCGAGCTGCAACGATGGCGCCAAACTTCTGATCAAACCATCCATCCATCCACATTAGCCGCATCTTCGTTCCGAAACTGTGGCAATAACCAATCATGAAACTTTCCTGGTTCTCAGACCAAGCGTTACTCACCATTTCATTGTTTACGTTTGCATCTGCTCAGGGCCAGCTCCGACCACTTCAAGTTGAACTGATTCTTCCCACCACCAAACATCCCAAGTACCCGGCGAATATTTGTGAAGTCGGACCAGCCATCAAACTGGCAGTTGAGCATGTGAATGCGCAGTACCCGAAGGAGCTCGACTTAACCTTTAAATATCTGGAGCAGTCCGAAGTCCAGAGCTGTGAAGACTTGACAAGCGAAATGGGCGACATGTTGGCCAGATACTACTACAGTCCACGACGTGAGAGAAAGATTGCTGTCTTCGGACCATTTGACGGTATCAAAATTAAACCCCGAACCAGTACGAAACGCGTTGAACTTGAGAAAATAGCACTGGTTTGCCGTTTCGCAGGATGTACCGAAGCGCAATCTCTGTTACAGATGTCTGCCGGTAAGATTGAGACAACAGCTTGCTATTTCTGAAATAAAGCTTTGCCATCGTTAAAGAAGGGGAGCTTTGCTGTCCTATTCGAATGCTCTGTATCCTGTAGGTTATAACAGCCTTGCGATATTAGGGTAAGGCATCAGAATCTATCCTGAAACTTGATGCGAAAACGAATTCATAGTTTGTCCTCACCTCATTGGAACCTAAACATTTTTTGTTTAGAGTGGCAACCATGGACAAATCAATGTTCACTTTGTACCCTAACTTCATTTTGACCAGTGGTCTTGACATACTGAGCATTACCACGCACTTTATCATCATGATGAGGACGTTCAAATGGACAATGTGCTACATGGTCCTCGATGCTGGCGACACCACAACGGCTTCGAGTTCGGGTGGCGGCCTTGCAACAGTTGTGGCAGGTGTCAGGGCAATGGGTCAAGCTATTGGGGGAACAGTCGTTCTCCGTTTCATAAACTCATCGCAGCCACAAGACGTCTTTCAACAGAATGTGCGACAACTCTTACAAGAAGTGCAAGTATCCGCGCGTGGTAGGTCTACAGTTCAGAGAACACAGTTCTTCGGTGGTCACTAGGTCTTGTAAGATTGATGACTGATTGTCAATGTCACGTGACCACCGGAAGGCATGCATTCGCTGCACTGTAGGTGCAGTATGAGATATCTTGTTAGCTATATACAGTGGAATCTCAACGGGCCACTTACAACGAAGTTACTATTTTAGTCTTATCCCTGGGTCTAAAGCCGAATGTTTTGAGACGTTTCATGGTAAGGTTTTGCGCTTTCTGATACGTTGCGATGCACAGTACATTTAGGGACTACCAGTACAGTTTCAATCGGCTAACGACTATCCGTTTTTTTCCTGCTTTACAGATCCTGGCCTCGTCGACGAACATGACTAACGGAGAATATGTAAGGCCCTGAATGACTTTTCCAGATACTATCTGTTTCCAGCCATGTACAGTACTTAGTCCAACCAGTCGCTGCAGGTCTACAACTCATTGAACATGGGAGCTGAAAGTCCAGACTGGGGATCTGTGCAGTGGCTGCAAAATGACACTGACGATGAAGTACGTAACTAAGAGGATAAGGTTAAGCCTGCAGCTTGCAATGCATCAACTCCGCAAAAACAAATGCATTGAAACGTGGATATGTGTTTTTCAGATCATTTTCCAGGCTTACCGCTCTTTGATAATACAGTCGTTCAGTTCTCAAGGACAGGATAATGACACCGACACTTTTCTTACTGAACTGAAGCAGCTTGGCTACAGGGAGGCCACTTCTCACTGCAGGCAGATGATGCTCCCAGGAAAGGTGTGTACTCTCAAGTACTTCCTTCGGCAGTTCAACAGCTCGTGTATCGGATCATCTCAAGTATGCTTCTTGAAGCCTTATCTTACGATGACCTCTTGTCACCACAGGATTCCGCCTACCCCGTAACGGCCTACATCGCGACTCACGTTCTTGCACAGGTGCGACCCGGTACTCCATGCAGTCCTACCCTTTATGTCAAAATTACCGGGTTTTTGCGATTACTAGGTCCTAGCACAAATTGTCAACTCTAGTTCCACGACCGCTGCTCAACAGCTCTTGAGCCACGGGTCTGCTATGCTGGTTGAGTACTTTCGTAATCGCAGTTTCCGAACGCCAGCTGGAACAGTTTACTTTGACCAAACTGGAGCGCGTCGTAGTGCGACAACAGTTGACCAGTACAACCCCGTAACACGGCAGCTCACGGTAGGTCATCAGCGCACAAGCTAGAAACCTGACGTAGGGTTGTTTGCACCAATTAACGATGGCTCATTGATAGCCCATTTGGTTGGTAAATCCATTGAAGTTCGGCATGGACCAGCTTCATGCGCCATTTTGGCTGCTGGGACATCCACCGACCAACTCGCCACTTTGTGGGTTTCATGGAGAACTATGCGAGGAAGTGCTGAGTAAGGGCTGAACTGAATGATCCGATTATGACACCAACGGAGTTGAGTGACCGTGAGTACCGTCTTTCTCAGGTGGCGCAACTGTGCAAACAGCCTGTTCCGTGACGGTGGTCCTGGTACTACTGATCGGGTTGGTTACTGCGCTCGAATGGAGAAAGTTCGTATTTTTTCACGCAAAACTAAATCAGCTCTACGTTGCGATTATTTCACCTCTAAATGTGGTTCTGCTTTCAGGAAACGAAACGAGCATTACCGAGAGGTTTTTAATGGTTATCTACTGAATGCTCCGCTATTAAAGCGAAAATCAGGCCTATACTCACACACGGCGCACTCCATCGCTGGTCGGTTGTCGCATTATAGTTTAACCAGAGCAAGACTGTCGACGGGCCACTCTGACCTGCATGCACGGAGACATTTCCATTGATTTTCACAACGACTCAAAAGTTTCCCGGGTATATCTGCCTACCCTCGGCGACACAAAGATCTCCCAAGCATATATGTTGAGCGCATAGAAATACAAAAGTACTTCGTAGCTTCCTATCTTTACTGCACAGCCAAGTTGAGAGATATGCAAGCCATGACAGAGAAAAAAAAATCAGAACAAACACAAGGAACTTAGAGTACAGTTCGACCATAAAGCGGGTTTCCTCAAATATAAACCATGAGCTGATGGCGCGCTAACTCGCGATACAGACTGGAAACTTTTGCGTTCCTCAGAGACCCAGAAGCTCGCTTACATCGCTAGCTCTGGGTACCAGGGTGATTCAGGTTCCTGAGACCGTCTTAGTTTCGTTCGCGGGTGACTCAGGAGCGTTGCGGACGTGCACCTACGCCTGGGAAACCCTGCGCGGATACGTAATAATTGCGGTCAAAGTGAAGCACCGTTACACACCGGTGACGATGGCCAGGACTGGTTTGCTTGCCAAGCAGTTCTGAACCTAATACGGTTCATCTCTGTATTTGATCGAGCTAAAGCTGAAGGTATCTAAGTTGAACCGATACTTCCTACGAGCAGGGATTCCAGATACGCCCTAAACATTTGCGAGGTTGAACCGGCTACTAACGAGAGACCTTTCAGACCATGTCACTCGCCGATCACGAAAACGATGCTTTTATATGATAGCTGAGGCCCTTAGCTCTCTACAAAGTATCGGGAGGACCGGCGAATAGCCACTTCCTGGAGGTGGAGGAATTCCCGAAGGTGCCTCATCCACCGTAGAACCCGTGTTATAGCCTGTATAGCGTCACACAAGACGATCCAAAAACTGGTCCGTTATCTAAGGAAACTCCAGATTCCACGTGCGGACGGTGCAAAATGATATCCCGAACCTCACACCAGTGAGGAATGACCAAACTAGTGTTCAAATTATTTTCTGTAGCTTCCGACGGAAGCTGTTACAGCGCCGCAATACGTATTATCAACTGCGGAAAAAAACTTTCTCGAAAAGTTCGCGTTTCGTTGGTGGCAGCCCTTAAGAGGTTCGAAACATCACTTTACACCTTCCGCAAGGGGATCTGGAGTTTCCATTGAGGAAGAAGAGAATATCAGTGGTAAACAGCAGAATATTCAATAGAACATCCGCAAATGACTTGCGTTGGGCCAGGTAGGCATTTACTCTGACTCAAAGAAAGCTTGGCAGAGACTTGAAGGTGGCAGCAGTTCTCAGCATGGCCAAGAGTAAGGGCGCAAGGAAAGCAGACGACTTACTCGTGAGCTTTTAGCTCCAGTCAACCACCATATTGGTGAAGAGCAAATCTTGGACAAGATCAGCGGTTCACCATATAGTCCACCGTATGGTTCCCTATATGCCAGATTTTCCTTTTGTTGAAAAGATGTTTGTACGAATGGGTGCTAAACAACTTCAAACTGGCCTGCAGTGGTGGTCGCATTGGAACTGGGGGTAGGCTTGGTTGAGGAACTACGAAGCACCCCTGGCCGACTCGAGTCAGGCCAGCGAGCAGGCTGATCTGCGTGTTGCTACATGGTGTGCCCGTCACTAATACAAAGATTAAGCTGCCACGCCCACCGAAAACCAGACTGTGAAATTGAGAAATAAATACAATGGATCAAGAAAGAAATACAATGGGTTTCCTGGTTTTGTATTCCGTTTGTACTAGTGGAATGATGGCGCCATCTCGGTTTTCGAATGCTGACTCATGGCCCACATTGATAAGAACACCAAAATCAAATTTTCCTATGATATTTGAATTATGATTATCCTGTCATTATTTTAGGGAAACTTGTTGCTACTCTTGAAAGAAAGAGTTGTCGCAGCAGAACGGCAGCTTTTTGCTTCAGAACTGATGGAGAAAGTTTTCGGTACACGCGAGACCTTTATAGTTGCCGGACGGTATAATCCCAAGTCCGGAACCTCCGTTGACACGTGGCGCATACATCTGTCAGATGGGCTGACGCCGTCCAACCAAGTGTATATCAGAAACTTCAGCCTATCGGTAAGCATCAATCAAAGAAAAAAAACTTTTGTATGCCACTTACGCCTCATATCCCAGGAGGAATACGAAGGATGTATTGTTTTGTAGGTAATTTTCGTATTACCGAAACAACGTCGATCGGAATACAAAACTGGACCATTCTATTCCTTCGCGGATGCCCTTTGTATTAAATCGCTTACCCCAAACGACACGGGAGTTAAATACAAAAACGGCCTTCATCGAACATACCTGATTTTCCGTGGGATTCCTGTTCACTTTCCGACTGTAGTAAGGGCTTGCTCCGCCCCATTTCGTAACTGGTAACTACAATATGCTTTCCGGAGCTCCCCTTATTTTCGGCAAATAGCGTAATGGGAGTTACGGTTAGTTAGCATTGAGAAGCATGGTGGCACCCCAACCGTTCAAAGTTCTGATCGGGTGCTGCGCTTATGTGTGACGTTGCAGTTCATTTTAGCTACAGTGGGACTTTCATCACACAGTAGCAGCTTAATCTGCGTGATGTCACGACATTTTGCAGGTCTGAGGCCTCGGGCTTTAATATACTGATGAGCACTGCATGTCACCAGTGGGACATTTCAAAACAAGCTGGCGAGTCTGCCCTGTCTCAGACATGGCGCACCGGATCTGCCTTATGCTTATTTTTCGATTAAATAATAGGTCACTATCCTTCAGGCAAATTGACTAGGATTGAAACTCGCAATGGCTTCCAGTGGAAAAATGGAGGAACAACAAGGGGAACATATTCAAGCGCAGCAAGCATGTCTTTAAGATTTTTTTCTTCCTATTCGATCGTACTGAAAACATGGGATCGTCTGGCCTTTCTGGCAACGTCTGTAGAACGTTTGCTAATGGTTCACTGCAGCCTGTACGGCTTTCATCAGATCTAATGAGTCAGATTCAAGTGCCTCAAGTGCGCACGGCATTGGTCTATACTTGATCTTTGATACAGTAGAATAAAGAGATGGGAGAGGTCCCGTGACGGTACACTGCTATTGCTGGGCCCGCGATAGTTTTCGATGTTCTCATCCTGGCGACCCTTCCCTCTGACATGATGTACTACTCTTCCGTCGTCGATCTGGCAGTGAAAAGAGCTAATTCTCTGCCATCTTCTGGTCGAAAACTCCGGTTGCTGCTGGACTCTGTTCATGGTTACAATAAGTCAGCCGATACCCCGTTGGGAGACATTATCTCCAAATATTATTATCGTACTCGACCACCAGACATGCCCGTAGTGATCATCTCTTTCAGTAAGTCGCGGTTCCTAGCCGTGCTGCCGAATGTTGCCGTACGAGACTGACGGCACTTGATCTTACAGTGGGAGCCCCGGAACTTTTGGCGGTGGCACCGCTTATCACCAGCAAGTCCAGTCGTTGATTAGTTGATCCAGATATGTACCCGTGCTCAACGGTCGCAGTCTCGAGCAAAAATGACAAGTGTTGTGGCTGCCGAGCTGGCGTTTTTTTTCGGTTGATTGAGCAATCGTTTAACTTATGAACATTTGAACAGGTCTCAGTGTCCCACTTGTCTACGTGTAGGTTCACCCTCCTTACTCTGGTTTTTTCCATCTCATGTGAACGCCATTAATTGTGTAGGGCTGGCACCTTTCCGGAGGCGATTGCCGACAAGTCTCTGTACCCCACCATTTTGTCCGCTACTGCCATCGACAATGCGCTCATACAGAGCTTTGTCCCTAGCTTGCTACATCGTTACAAGTGGACCACATTCGCTCTGTTGTGCGATACTGGTGAACCGCTGGGTAACATATTCTACCGGGTAATGTGTGGCGAGTTACATAAAGCCCTGCCAACCGACACCTTCAGAATTCACGATATCAGGTTTGCTGGCAGTACTCAGAACACCAGCGACTATACCCGCATGCTGAATTCCATACGGAAGAAGACACGCAGTAAGTTAAATGTGAAGTGGGCATGCAGTTCAATGACTTCGACTCAAACAGAGAATTTTCTGTCTTGTTTTGATCTCGCAGTTGCCATACCGATGGTGCATGTTTCGACCACACGACGACTTCTGGTAAAGCTAATCGCTGGTGGCGACCGTGCCTGTTTGCCGAAGACGGTAAGAGGGAAGAATATTTGTCCACGTATCGATTGATTGCAGGTGGAAACCGAGAAACTCAACATGGCAAGTAACGAATTCGTAAGTGAAGCCAAACATGATTCAGTATAGGACGGCGTCGGTACGAGCAATTCCAAAAGCCCGCAATGTGTCACAGGTGTATGTGCTTATGCAACCTCTGGTGGAAGCTCCGTGGTTTTCCACCATTGCGTTGGTGTCATAACGACTCACTGGACGCTTTGGCTCGCCCAGCGTTCCACTCGGTTATTTATACGTCAGTGGATGTCTCTACAATGGCCAGAAGTGTAACGTCGGACGACAACCAGGAGATCAGCAGACTACTACGAGACCATACTCGGATCGAAACGTCTTTCGACAGGAACGCAACGGTGAGGAATATTCAGACTAGAGCTGTTAGCGGTTTGAACCATATGGTTTGGTTTGGTTTGGTTTGGTTTAAGTGGTGGTTTGCATGCCAAACCGGTTAAATGAAGATGGTTTCTCCCGCAAACCACCAAAAGTGGTCTGGTCTAAACTCCAAACCAGACCATTTAAAGCAAACCACATAAACCATCGGTTTGAACCGGTTTGCGAACAGGTTTTTGATCACCAGTACATAGTAAATTCTGACATAGTTTCCTTCAATTGACTAATCAACGAAAATAACCACCGAGGACATAAGAAGTTGAGCGACCGTTGCTGGTTTCTCTACAAATAGACGCAAACAGGCAAAACTGGCGCGTGTTGGAATTAAAAAAGCACCATGGCAAGCCATCCGGTAGTGCAATCATTTCTCCACCAGCAGTGTTGTTCAACACTGCCGGAACTGTGATTTTTACCTGACGGAAGGCGTAGTTCTGATGTCGCGCAGCTTATGACACAGTGCTCACCCAGTTAAGGCTGTGCATCACGTGGAACTCAGAACGATGTGGTTGCGGACGGTGGCAGTGGGGGGAAAAAGATAGACACTGTCGGACGGCCAATTTCGGCCCCACTTCTAGCACAGAACCTGTAGATTTCGTATGAAATTTCCCTTTACCGCGAACCATATTAAACCACATAAACCAGTGGTTCATATGGTTTGGCGTGAGATCGAAACCGGTTTGAGATGCTATATGGTTTGAGGTGGTTCGGCTTGGATGTCAAACCACGAACCACATAAACGATATAAACCTCTTTCTAAGTGGCCTGGTCTGGTTTTTAATAGCTCTAATTTAGACTTCACGTGTGATCTATCCTAGTTCGTGAGGTTTCAGGTCTGTTTCAGGTTCCAGTCAGCTTGCTTTCGGCCTACGAGATCGTTGGGTTGATCGGACAGGTAAGTCAATGCATAGTTAGGGTATTCTTACTCGCTCACTCACGACAACGAGGTTTCGCCACCAACAGAAGTTGGGACTTTTCCTGGACTCTGTCGGCGCAGGCCCTGCTTCGTCCTCATTGTGGGACGGGGAAAGATTTGCACGATGTTTCTTCTACCAAGCTTTCTATTCTCCGGGAGGAAAAGTATACATCGATGAAAAGGGACGAAAGACTCCCGATTACAAACTAAACCAATTTGATAACAGTTCGGGAGAGTTCCAGGTTTGCGTGCAGCGTGATTGAATGGTTCTCACCGTGTAACATACCATTTGAAGTATTACTCGCAGAAAGTCTTGTTGTTAGACGGACAGCGAAGGCGAATTGTCGAGCTATTTGGCAGAGAGCCTAGCTGGCCTCATGGAGTGGTTCCGATGAATGAACCCAGGTGTGGTTTTAGTGGTGACAAAGGTTACTGTGGGAAAAATGGTACGATGAATAGCTGTGAAAAACGTCAAAACAAATCCTCCCTAGTTTCATTTGTTGGCATTTGAGGTATAGTGGGTCATGTTTCCGGTAGGGGACGCATCTATTCTCAGTCTTCTTCTCTACATCTTGTCAGCTTTGATCATTCTGTTCGGAATATTTATCATGACAGCGATAAGGTAAGAACCCTGTTGCCGGAACTAACCTATATATAGTCTCAGCAAAGCCTGTTTCAGCAAAGAAATAACAGATGTCCTTATTAGGTACGCCGTTTATCAAAGGGAACGAACATTATTCAGCTCGATACATTTGCAACAAGAGCAGCTCACCTTCTATTCGAGGTTGCACTAGAGATTGAGTGGCAGATTTTTCAGTTCTCTCGATGATGATCGTTCGATGTTGTTCAACTCACGGGTATTTTCCGCGGCGGCCTAGTGTGGCCATTCATGATTCCTAGCATGGAGTGATTATGCGTTTGTTTGTCGTGCAACGGTAGATAATAGCAAGCAGTAAAAGATACGGAACGCCGCCTTTCACTGTGTATGATAATGGCCGTTTAGGCTAAGCTGGCCTCATCGAATAGCTCCTTTGTTTTAGATATGCCGTATGGTTGCGCAGAAGTATTCGGATTATCGTGCTTTCTGGAATGGCTTTACGTAAACCAATATCTTTCTATGACTGGACCCATATTATAGCCACATAGACTCGTAGTTTCGTATTGCTCGGACTAACTGTACGCAGCATCTAGGCTACTCGACCATATTCAGGTTAAAAGCTAGATTATCTTCCAGCGAACGCCAACCGCTCCTAGATGCAGAACAGCAGAAGCCTTCCTCCGGCTCGTTTCACCCATACAACCGCATCCCGGTGAGCAAAGTGACTTCTTCTGCAACGTTCCCCGATTCCATATCTTTAGACTTCAGCTTCTGTCTGTGAAGGCCGCTCTGTTATCAAACATGGTATGGTTTATGTGTTGTTTACGATCCTGAACCTTTGGCAGCGTGAGAAATCTGCCGCTCAGCATCGACGGGAATTTTTCATGTTTAGCAATCGTACTCGTTGACAGGGTAAAAAGGGATCATTTGAGCTGACAACCATCACTTCCACTGTAGCCACCACGATCCCACCGAGCAGTGGCCAAGTCGAAACGCAGACCGAAGGAGACCCGAATACACCAGCCCGAGTGCAATGGGACCACAAGGCCGAGTTCGTCCTTTCCTGCATCAGCATGTCGGTTGGCCTCGGCAATGTCTGGCGCTTCCCATATCTGGCTTACTCAAACGGAGGCGGTGCCTTTCTTCTACCGTACCTCATTATTCTCTTCTTGTGCGGGAGACCCATGTACTTCATGGAGATGGCCTTCGGTCAGTATCATCAAGAAGGGCCGGTCACGATATGGAAGAAAGTCTCCCCAATAGGGCGAGGCATCGGTATCGCACAATGTATCATCCAAGCCATGATTTCAATGTACTACGGTAAGCAATTTTGCCCGCTCTTTGGGGTCTCGATTGATTGGTTGATCGATCTGCACTTGGAACGTGCAGTACTGAAATTATTTTACCCAAATCGTTATGCCCAGTGGCGCACTGTCCCGTTGTTATTGAATAGATGAGTGCGCCACTTTAGAAACGAATTCAGTGAAGTGATTTCCAATGACCCATTTCCGACGCAGAGTTTTCTGTTGTTCTAGTGGTCATCATGGCATGGACGTCATACTATTTCTGGTATCAGGTCTGCGTCTTGTGTATTATCAAAACGCTCATTAGTTTTACTGGTTATCGGTCGTGTCTGACACTATTCTTTCAGGGTGACGTTGATATCAGCATTCAAAGGTGAAGATGTGCCATGGGGTGATCATTTCTGCCATAATGAATGGGCGCACTATGAAACGTGCGTACCGGTGAATTACGTCAACCAGACCGATATTTCGGTGATGAGCCCATATGTGCCGGTGTTGGAATTCTTTAACGGCACGGAGATAAAGGAGAAAAAGTACTCGGTATCCCAGCAGTACTACGACAGGGTTATTTTGCAAAAGTATAAGAAAGGGGATACCAAGTCATACGGGTTGGGCGATATGGGGGACGTTAACTGGATATTGCTGGCTAATTTGGCCGGTTCTTGGGTCGTCATCTTCTTCACTTTGGTCAAGGTAAGTTTGCATCATCTACTGTATCCAGTCATCAGCATAGTGGCCCACAGATTTTACAGTGTACTAAAAATATTCTCCGTCTGATTTTCAAGGGTATCAAGACCGCCGGCAAGGTCGTCTACGTCACTTCCACATTGCCATTCATCGTTCTTTTCATCATCCTTGGACGAGGTAAGTTACTGTAGACAAAGACGTCAGCAGGCGTCACTCATTGCATCTTTTTTGTATGGTAAGACTAGAATTGGGATAAAGTGCACCGAGTTGTTTGCGCCGTCTTGTAGGTGCGTCCCTGGAAGGGGCGGCGGATGGTATCAAATATTTCATTTACCCTCAGTTCGATAAACTGCTGGACGTTGAAGTAAGTGCTTTATGCGGTGCTCGGCTCTCAAGAACGGACTGTGACAACAAACCTGTAATTATTTTAGACCTGGAGAAATGCGGCGGAACAGATGTTCTACTCGCTGTCTGTCGGTTTCGGAGCGTTGGTCATGCTGGGATCATACAATAAAAGAAACAACAACTGCTACCAGTAGGAGAACTCCATCCGTACATTAATTTCTTTTCCCCCTTTGCAAGTCACTTGTTACTGTTCTCAGAGATGCAATGATTGTGTCGGTGGCAGACACCGCCACCAGTGTTATCTCCGGAGTGGCCATGTTTTCCGTGCTGGGATACTTGGCTCGTCAGATGAATGTGGGAATTGATGTGGTAGCGGAAGAAGGCCCTGGTCTGGCATTTGTTACCTTCCCCGAAGCATTCAATCGGATGCCTGTACCCCATTTGTGGTCCATCTTGTTTTTCGTCATGTGAGTTGGGCAGTTGCGCGACCGCATACCGGTTGGCCATGGTCTTCGGTTTGCTTTATACACTTGCTGTATTACAGGCTTTATACCATTGGATTAGGTTCCGAAATCGGTGCATTGGAAACTGTCCTGACAATCTTTTACGATGAATGGCCAAAACTGCGGGAGAAAAAGCCGATGGTTTGCGGATTAACATGCTTCGTTTGCTTCCTCGTCGGAATACCTTTTGTGACGCAAGTAAGGCACATAAACCATATTGATGAAATGAGAGAGGCGAGATAAAGGTGCGTCGTCTCTTCACAGGGAGGTGTCGAAATTTTTCTGATTTTCGATTCGTACGCTGGAGGTTTCAGTGTTCTCTTCCCCGCTCTATTAGAGCTAATGATATTAGCGTGGGTGTATGGACTCCGAAGATTTCTGGATGACATTGAGGGAATGCTCGACCGGAAGTTTAACATTTACTGGACGTAAGTGACTTCAGTCAGTTTTAAGAGCAACACCTAGAGCCTTTGCCATGATTTTATCTTGCATAGGTCCACCTGGGGACTACTGGCTCCACTGACTGTCATCGTAAGCTCAAAAAGTCTAACCTCGACAATTTCTCTTTCACACGCTCTTGTATTGATAATTTTGGCTGCAGATCGTTCTTGTTATGTCATTTGCCTTCTACACGCCATTAAACCACGGAGGCGACCTTCCGGCTTTTGCGGATGGGCTTGGCTGGGTCTTAGCTATGGTGTCCATCATCCAGCTGCCCATATGGGCTATCGTTGCTGTCTACCAAGCAAAAGGCAATACTTTGGCGGAGGTAAAATCTGAGAGTCGATATTCAGTTCTCGATCTGGTTTTCATGGTGCGGTATTGGTTGCAGAAATTCCATCAGAGCTTATGGCCAGATGAAATCATGGAAGGCTACACTGCAAACGCTGTGACAACTGACTTCACTTTCTCGTCTGTGAAACTTCACGAAAATGGAGGACCGAATTTGTACATGTATGACAACGAAGGTTACGATGGAAAGAAATGAGCATGAGCCAAAAAATACTGTGGAGAATTTCTTCCTAGTCTGAAAGTGATGTCTGATGACTAGATAGTTTAGTTTCGAGGATTGAAGTTTGTTGCTAGTCTCCTGCTTTTGTGTGCATTCTTTTCTGTTCGGCATTTCACCGTAGAAGTTTGAACGAAGGAAATTTGTCAGCTGTCTAGCAACCGGAAGACCATGTTTAGATGGTTTGTTGAGGGAACGGGAAAGTATGCGCGCTATGAGACTCCAACCGTAATGAGGTTGAATCTGTCGGATAAACCAAAAATCCCGTTTTAAAAGTTCTGCCGATCATTGTACTAACGACAAACGACTAGTATAGTCGTACTCAAAAATCTCGGAGCCATACACCCGTGTTGTATATACTCCTGAGAAGATCTGTGACAGCTCAACATCATGATCTACTTGATAAAGTCGATGCTGTTGGTGGTTTTGTTAGCCTTTGTGCAAGGAGACATATTTGATGGTGTGGACATGAATGATCCGGTTGCCCTGATGGAAAGATTCAAGGCACAAGCAGAACTCATGAAGCTCCGGGACCAGGAAGAATACGTTGACGACTGCCCCAAAGCCCGCTCGGCCAACTGGAAGAAGACACCATACTTTACCTGCAAGATGTATCCTGCAGAGTTCGGCTCATGGCAGCAATACTGCACACAGTAAGAACCACCATTTTTGGTATCATGAAACCGGAATGGGTATTGAATATTTCGGACACTGTGCCTGACGATGGCATTTCTTTGCGTTAGAGGCGTATTCGATGACTACTGGAACGCTAACTGTTGTTGGATCATCTCAGCCGAGAACGCCTTCCGTCGCGCACCACGCTTCCCGTATTGGCGCGAACGACTACCTGCCTGTTAATTTGTTTTGATTGATTCGTTTGTTTTGTTCGTAAGCATTTGAAGTGCAAGTTGGAGGATCGCTATGTTAAGCTAGAACGATGATGACCAGCAAGAATGATTTGTGAAGGGAATACAGAATTCCAACTGCAGCTTATAAAACCATGAAGTATTAGCGCAGATTCGCATCATGGCGCGAGTCTCGTCAACTCGTTGACAGTTTTCTACGTTCGGCTGTCCCCTTCGGCTGAGAGTGTTGCAGCCGTCGGTTTCGTCAGAGCCCACTATCGGGGTATACTGCCCGAAAATCCGCTTCCAGACGCTGCATGGCGGGACTCGCTGGAGGCAAAGGAAGGTCAACTTTTGGTTTGCTGTTGGTACCGTACAAAGTCTAGGTTTGCATTTACCGTTTTCTCCAAAGAGCTGATACGTGGGCTGCATGCCTTTGCCCTTGATGAAGATCTCGTCCATTCGGCTCAAGACGAAGCTTCCAAAGGTTTCCATCAAATTTTGAGCTGATGCGCTGCATCGAATGGTAAAGCCTAAAAACAACCCCATAAAATCAGGTCGACACCTAGCGTCGCGCCCCAGACCTGGTCAGGTAGGCCAAGTTGGTTACCTTTGGTTACAGCTAGTAGTCGATGCGTCACAAAGATGGTCTCGCCGAAAACACTGTATCGCGGGTTGAGTTCGCCTACTATCCCAGCAAAGACCGGTCCGGTGTGGACAGCCATTTTCAGTTTCAACCGCTCACTCGTATCATGCCGAGGCCGGAACGTGATAGTGTTGAAAAGCAAAGACAAGGCCAATCTACCGATTTCACGCGCGTTGAAGATGCCATTTCGAACCGGTAACCCTGACGCCACCTATGTACAGGAAAAGTTGGTTATGTCTTCCAGTCAAGCTTCCGTTTGCCAGATAAACTAGCAGGGACCGACTCACCAGTACAAGGGTGTTGTAAAAGTCCACATTGATACATTCGAACTCGGCAATGTTGGTTTCGTAATAGCTGAAGAGGTCGCCGGCGAATTCGATGGTCTCAGTTGGCGTACATTCGGCCACGATATCACCGAAATTCTCCACGTCGCAAATCAAGACAGTCACAATATCGTACAGCTCGGCGGAGATGACTTCCTCGTGCCGTAGTCTTTCAGCGATCGTCCTGAAAACAAAAGGGAACTACGTTACACGTGAAGTGAGTTGGGAATCGAAGATAGGCATGTTCTTGACCGGGGAAGAATCTGAGAGAAGAGCTGGAATGTCTTGGTCTTCTCCGCTTCCATAATCTTTGTCTTCTCGACTATAGTAGCTTGTAAAATAGCCGCTTGTTCCTCCATCTGAGTCAGGATAATGTCCATAACCGATGCTGTTTTACCGCTAAGCCCCCTAAAACACACACAGTCCTCGGATGACGCGCAGAGACCAGCCAAGATACAGTAAGTGGACATACATGTCGTCGCCGATGTCCTTCATCTTTGCTCGAACTTGGATGATGGAAGGCCGATGGTTATAACTCTGATTCCAACATCGTTCCAAGAGATATAGTATTTCCGGGTGGGCGCAGTCTTCTGCCCTGATGTCCGGACGAAATGGGTTGACTTGACTTAGACGGTCCCTGACTTTGGTCACGATCTCTAAACGTCGCCTTAGTGTTATGGTACAAAACACATTACTGAAAGTGGAACTATAAGCTGATTACCTTCAGCAGTCATGTACGGCAAGTACATGCCATACGGTTTCCCCAGCGTGATGATCTCGGTGAAGATGATGGAAAAACTGTAGATGTCTCCCTGCTTGGTTCCCATCTTCAGCGAGGTGGCCACATAGGCTTCCCGGTCAATGATACCTGGATAGATGCTGTTGTTCTTCTTGAAGCATCTGGCCCAAAAGCCCGGCGTTCTCTCCAGCATGCTGATGCGCAAAGGCTCAGAGGTGGGCGTGGGCTTGTGAACGTAGGACTGGCCCAGCATCATGCCGATATGTTCAGGGGCAGTCCACAGCAGCATCTGCCAGATGTCACCGGTATCTTTCAGCTCTTCTGTCTCATCGGCGTTCAGTGAGAAGAAGCTGGGTAGACCATGGTCGCCGATCTTGAGGACAAACCGAGCGTCGATGTAGCAGCATTTGGACGTCAGGCGCCCGTGGGCCTCAAGGGGAGATTGGTGGATAAAGGCCAGACCGCGAAGAATATCTGTCGTGATGGAGATGCGCATGACCCAGTCCAGTTTCAGCTGCGTGTTCGCTAGCAAATCCTTTGAAACAAAATGCCGATACAGAGCCCAATTAAATCATTTGTCCACCAAGTTGGTTTTTTTCCACTTTTGCTGGTGACATATCACGGGGGCGGAATACAGTGTTAGTCCCCACTTCTTGGATATGTCACTGAGGCTCTTTCTACAAGGCTGAGCAAGCTAGTATGATAGGTTGTTTGCGTCTGGCGAACATGTGCGTCATTACAACGTCGCGTGACAAACTTGCCGTGCGGTTGATCGGTACCTTTGGTTGTTATTTAAGTTTGCTTGACCAACGGAAATAGCGTTTGACGTTTACCGCACACTCTCTGTTAGACTGAATTTGCTGGGACGTATTCATGAACTGAGGATTATTACTGTATCGTCTTTAACGAACCTGTAAAGTGCCTTTGGAGCAATATTCGTAGAAAATTGCCACTTTTTTCCATTCAACACTAGCACCGACAAACTGCATGATGTTGTCATTAGGCTTCAAGCTCCTGATCAACTTGGCTTCCCGCAGAACCCTGGGTACAATAGGTACCAAGTCCTTGTGGCAGTACCGGATGGTCACCGGCTGGCTTTTGACAATGCCGTGTTTGTGGCTGATAGTTCTTCCGGGGCCGAGCGTGGTGCGCCTCACTTCATCATCTGGTGCCAACTTTCCACCGCTGTCCTTTCCCGAAATGGCCTTCTTGGCCATGCGCACTGCTTCGGACACAGCCAGGCCTCCCGCACCGTCGTCGATGATGGTGTAGCGCCGGCGCAGCCATTCCTGAACGTCGCGTGGATACTGGACATCTTCGAACTTGATCATCCAAGAACGCGATGCAGCTTTCTCTCTGGTATATCGCCGACGGGCTAAAATGGCGGCCAACACAGCCAGTAGTGCGCAGGTGCTGCCAGCTACAATCCCGATGATATCGTCTGTCTCTGCAAAGCGAAAGTACCTCGTACAGTTCGTTATACTGCAGCACGGATCGCGTAAACTCGCTCGGGTATTTTACTGAGCCTGAGCTGGGCCACCCAACGACGTGAGGATTTGGAACTGATTCTCGCGGTGACGTTTCAGGTGATTGCTTACTCAGATCGTTGCACCCGGCGCTGGCTTCGTCATATCCACAGACGGGTTTCGATGGCACCTTGGTTCCTGGGTATCTTACGGGTCGTGTCGTCATTGTCCGATTTGTCTTCGCTGTGAAATTTACCGCGAGCTGAATCATAAAAACGATTGCTCTACAGTATCTTTCAAGCGTTGAGAGGGTGAAGCCAGGAGACATTTTCAGTCGGTCGACTGTGGAGAATGGGCGGCGGATGCGGTCACCGTCAAAAGTAGCTATCGAAACATGTAGCTATTAATACTTTAACGGTCACCGCATCCACCGCCAACAGCGGAATGTAGACCGTACCACAAAATTTTTCTGGGCATTATCATAATCGTAGATATCCGTACTGATGGCGCGGGCGGTAGAGTTGTGGTAGTACAATGGGCCGGTAACACCTAAAATCGAAACGGATTCAGCCGTTGAGGAATGAAGCGCGTCGTAACATGGCTCCGTTGCGCACCATCATACCACGGTGGTGTGGTCATAGTCCTGATAAGGTCCTGCGTGAAGCCACTTTTGCCGTCTTGTTTGTAGAAGAAAGTGGGAGAGATGTCTTCGTGAATCCAGCTGTAGTTGCCCTTCAATAAAGTATCGACGCTTTTAGCCATCAGCATTACAGCGTCGTAATAGAAGGCGCTGTAACCGGTGATGGGGGTATCGTCGATGGCCATGTTAAACTTGTGCTCAAATTCATCGCGGAATGCATAGGCGGCTTGGTAGTCGAAAACGGTGATAACCTGGATGGCTTCCATGGCGGTGATGGTCAGCTCGTCTGACGAGGCGTTGTGTGTATCGTTTCCACCCAACTAAAGAGCACGAAATTAATGTAACGAGGAAAAACTAACGGAATTGTCAATTTAGAGTTACATAGAGGAGGTGTCATCAATAGAAAAAAAGTGAACAAGCACAGCACCCAGGTTCTCTCCTTATGCTAATGACAACCCCACGTGCGATTTTGCATTGACAACTCCGCTACTTTCACGTTTTACGGAGCGAAATCGAAACCTGCAGTCTGAGTACAGAAAAAGGCCGACACTAATACCAGCCTGCCAGTTGACCAGCGTGAGATTATTCAAGATTGGATCCTTGAATAGGTGCAGGGTGAAAAAAGCGTAATCTCCATTGCACATGCTACTGTTGCATGCTGCCATCATGTACGACCGAAGGACTGTCGAGTTCGAGAGGATAACAGATACTGAAAGAAGAAGGAAGTTAAATAAATTCATCTAAGTTAATACGTGGTCTCGCAGAACTGCCAAGACATACCTCTGGCGACCGTCTTCAGTAGTTTCAGGTTGAGATCCACGTCACCCACTTGTATGTGTCGTGTCACCGTGGAGTTGATTTTTCTCAAAGCCAGCATTCGTACTAGACCGTTTGCGTAGTTACCTCGCTCTTCCGGGTCTGTCAAAGCGTCCTGAGCTGAATCGTCGTAGACAATAAAAACATCCAACCAGTTGTTTTTCTTGCAGAAGGCGACAAAACCTGCCCATATGCTCATAGGACTATAGTTGGACGTTACAGCCGTTGGGTAGTCGTACATGCGCGGTATCGTTTCACTCGCACCCGTAATAATTGGAATGTGCAGGTATGCTGCCAAGTCCGCTGCCATTTGAAATTCATAACGGCAGGGCGGGGCGATGATGACGTGAATCTGATTGTGCTGAACAACGGACGAAATCCCGCCAAGGACGGCAGACAGGGCGCGGTAGTCCTATTACAAAAAATTTAAGGTCGATGCATAGGGCCTGATGAATAGAGACCGGCCACAGAACAGAAGTTGGCGTATATCGTTAAAGGTATGATTTTGCGATGTTCCACAAAAGTTTCCAAAAGGTGGTCTGCGGTTACGAGTAAATCAGTTACCAACTATGTTGCAGAAGAAGAAGGTGTGAATGATCACACCGATCAATATGCCACCTCCGGTTTACTGTCCGACTGTAATAGCGGCTTGGGTCGCGCCTTTCGTTACTGTACACGCAGGGAAAGGAAGTTTGAAAATTTAACCGTAGAAAACTGCCAAAAAGTGCATGGGTGTGATTTACACATGTGGATACGTAGTTTCGTTCCGCTGTTTCGGAATCGTCTGGCCCGAAATTTTTACTGGCCTAAATTTCCTTTTCGTGCGTGTACGTATAACTGTAATTTGCTTTCCGGAGCTGCCCTTATTGTCGTTAAAGAGCGTAATCGGAAATATGGCTAGGTACATAACAGTGTGAAGCACGGTGGCTGGCCAAGTACTGTATTCAGAAGATGGATCAGCTGCTCCGCTCATGAATGACGTTGCAGCTCATTTTAGCTATAGTCGGAATTCCAACGGGAGATGGCAACTTGACTTGTGTATGATCCCAGAGTCAGGAGACCTGATTATTCGAAACGTCTCTTCCGCGAATCGCTAAGTCACATGCTAAAACCTAATATAACTGGAAGAAGCACGTGGAAACGGCATACTTGTTCTGGCTTTCTTAGATCGAAGCAGTAGCTAAATGTGTTGACGTGAGGAGATCCCCGGAAGTCAGTTTCCACCCACTCGATATCAAAGCTGTTGCGCGCATTGCTTTGGTTTCGGGCTAATTCAAGCACCGGTTTAATATTGGCCGAACGGAGAATTCCATTAGGATCACCAATGGTTTCCTTCTCGTTGAGAATATAGAACACTTGCAGCTTGAAACGATTGCTGGTAGCTGGTTGCGGGCCGCAGTAATGAACAGAGCAAGTAATGACTGTTATGAGAACTATCCACCTTTTCAAAGTGTACAGCGACTGTTCCATGCTAAGAAGACTTTAGCCAGGCCAGGTGACTCTTTCCAAAACAGGTTCGCCTTGAGCCCATCAAAACTTCTGGTTGTTCCACTGCACCCGTAGTTGCCATGAGCTTTCGAACCACCACAGTATGATTAATACTGTAACACTTTAGTCGACTTCTGCAAGGGATTTCCCGACGACAGAACGATCACTCTACCAACGCTCTTACGCCGAGCAATACGGTGGCGATCATTGCGTTCATGGCCAACTACTGGAGATGCGTTGCTTGAAAACAGTGGTACAGTACATTACTTCCCGGGATAGTGCTGCTCGGTAAATGGGTTCATCGCCCGACACCCGTCCTGCGGTACAACCCAAACCACAACTCTCTTACGAGCTCGTTCCCACTACCACCTCCAGAAGCCTTCGTCGTGGCGGGCGGCGGTGATTTTAACCTAGAAAACACATGCACCTTCAAAGTACGCCCAAAAAACTTCGGCCCTAAATTAAACCCTCTGCGACCCTCAATTCACTTTTAGGTCCCAGTGCTTAACGTGAGTAGCGTAACACGCCGCCCCTGAACGGTCCTGAACTTTGCATACGGAGACGCACTGTAGTACGATCGTGTAAATGTGACTTGATGGGTATTGATGGCGCACTTAGCGGAAACGGCTGTTCTGTCGGCGGTCTCTGTTCATCTGGCCCTTTTCAGTTGGGTTAGACACTGGGGCCAGTTATTTTCGCTCAATATATATTAAGTCCGCTAAAACTGAACGACAGTCCAAGTTTTTACCCAGTTGTGAATGTTCCTGCAGGAGTGCGCCGACCGGAATCGTTGTGTTGTGAAAATCCTTATATATTTCATGTCCTCGAGCTATTCAGCGAGCTAAGGAAGTGCGGAAACCCAATCTCGATCCTGACTGGAGCAGCCCTCATCTTAGTTTCAAATTGCTTGCGAATATGTCAAAAATATATTATGTTCTTGTTGCGTCGCGTTAGGTATGGTTATAACTGTCGGTTTCCTTCTCTGGCCGACGGGCGGATACGTGCACCTACAGTATCTGAGCCAGGTATGATCTAGGTGTTTTCGAGAGTTGGTACAGCCCTGTTGGAACTTTCCCGAATACCTGACACCGCAATGAAAGAAATCCTCGGTCTCTCCGTGGTCACACGGCTTACACCGTCATTAGCGGCAAGAGGTATAATAATGTACTTTAATATCCTTTATTAAGATCAAGTTAGAATGCCGAGCCAGGCTACTGATGTAACCGATCTGAAAGAGGGTGTAGAAGAGCGAAGAGAAAGCGGATATAACTTCACTCAGTAACAGCTAGACAGGCAATCAAGCAAAGCGATCAGCACTAGATCAAGACTTAGGACAACTGAGGGCAGGACCACTGACAATAGTAGTATCCGTTAAACAGACGACTGAAGGTCTAGATCACATCGTGCATGGCAAAGTACAACCGAAGGTCAATAGAGTGTACAGACATTCGGATCCAGATAGTCCGAAGTCCGACGCTTGTTGCCTTCCTCACCAGTCGGCATACTGTCGATGCATGGCTAATGAGGTCTTTTCAGTGCAGTCATACGCCTCCGGTTTGGGCACAGCCGCCTGACGTAGCGATGTAGAGCAGAGCCTAGGTCGTTTCCGCAGCTTGAAGAAGAGATCCAGTCGACGTCATGGGCCAGCGAGCTGTCCGACGAGTCATTCATTCATTGCAATGTTAACGCTACAGTATACACGCTGGAAGGTGGCTGGAAAATGGCTTAAACAGCAATAACTCCATCCCAAACTGGGTCGGATTCGAACCCAGGTCGCGTGGTTGCTAGGCAGACTCGGCAAGGGAGGGCAGACAGTATTACCAGTCTACCACCGCGCCACTCATCAGGCCTTGCCACGCGGGATACCACGTGACCAGGGGGTGGGCTGACCGTTTCTTCTTTGTGTCTTGACTGCTCATGTAATCGATGTCGGGGGACTATATCCTACTGTCTAACACCTCGAGAAATATTTAGTTTGAAATGTTTCACTCATACATGAGATATCTACTCGTGCATCGAAATATTAGATCCGCCAGTATGACTTTGCGGTTTTTCCGTGGGAAATTTTGAAAGTTCATATCTGTGGCCTTTGGCGGAATTGCTCCTTTCTTTTTTTTATAAACAACAGTAGATACAATAGTCTTTCAGCCAAGGTACTGAAAACTCTGATCCGTGCATTTGTGTGGTCTTGTACGAGAACGTTTCGTGATCGCAAATTTTCGAAAATTATCACAACCCAGAGTTCTGTTCCTTGTAGCCACACCAAGGCAGCTAGAAATTCAGACACTACAATAAACAAGACCTCAACGAAGACGCTAGCGAATGATCGCTTCACTTTCGGCGAGAACAGTCTACTCCATCAGTCAGTCAGGTGGGAGAAAACGCTTGGGAAAACTGACAGCGAGCAATTCAAAAATACTTGGTTTGAAAGCCGGTCGGAAGCGAAACTTTTCAAACTTCGAAAGTGAATAGTAAATACAAGATTGTACTCGCCAATAGCTTTCGCTCTTATTTCGTAGAGCAGTGATAGAGAGGAAAAACTGAGAAGCTCCCACCTTACCAAAGTGATGCACGTCGACAACCGCAACTTTCCTCCCTGTTTTGCACAAAAGTTCTTTTTCAGAATTCTCGAAGCTTTTTTGTTTGGGGGGGTTCTCTTCTCGCAGTTGACATATCATTTTCAGGACTATAGAACGTTTCAATCATTCTCGAATTGAGAAAGCTTGTCTCAAGCCTATTTTTTTTTCAAAAAGGTTGTGTATAGAACTGAGGTTCACTCCTTCCGACATTTTTCTCGTTTCTTGATCTCGTTTCATTGACCAGGTCTTGCTTTAAAAAATTGGCAAGAGTCTGTTAGACAGATAGAACATCAGCCAAGTTGTTAATGTCTGTACTCGAGCTCTGAAAATACGTTCCGCCAAAAACCGAATACGAAAGTGTTCCGCCGAAAACCGCAAAGTCATACTGACAGACCTACTATTACTCATACATCAAAATATTTTCCCGGGGTGCTAAACAGCAGGACTTATTCGGCAACACCACAGTCAAGATATCTTGACAGTTGGATAGTCCGTACATTAATGATATCGGGACAGAATGCCCAGCCAAGTCTCGTTTAAGAAAATGATCTACAAAAACCGAGTCTCTTCTGCAGTGAATCGGCTCCCGGTTTGCAAAGTCGTGTATCGACTCTTGGAAGGGGGGGGCACGAAAGTGGCAGCTGAATGCCAGTCTCAACAAACAAAAATGATTGTCACTTCTACTTCTGATGCGGTTCGGATGGATGGTAAGCGCGTCCACTCAGAACTCTATGCGGTGGCTGAATCGGAGTTTAGTACCCGTACGCTAACTTGTACATACTGTACATACTTTGATTTTTGACGGCTGGAGTTTATGTTCAAGGCAGCATGACTAGCCAAAGGAGGTAAACCTTGACGGTCTCTCGTCTGTACCGCACCGACTCGTCACAAATCGAACAGTTTATCGAAAATGGCTAACCTGTCCTTAAACCCAAGGGGCTCAAACCACCACTGACGAATATATACTGACTGAAAATTTTAGTGAATCACGATGCTCAGTATTCTAACAAAAAAACCAGAATGTGATCGGAAAAGCCAAGTCAACGACAAAACATTCTCCCTTATTGTTGAAGGTCAACATATTCCGCGACTTATCCATCCAACACAGCAAGTTCCAATCGGCGATTCTCCGCTGTAAACAAAGTAGCCCGCTCAAGTCAACAGCATAGTATAGTCGCGTAATATGTGAAAATTCAACATTTTCGATTTCTGCAATGGGTGGAGCTGTTGTCACTAGAACACAAGAAAGCTATTACCGCCCAGTGGAATTCCACTCTAAGGCATCACTCCTGGACGTTCTTGTGTCATATTTTCTCTCTTTTGGTAACAAGATTATTGTAAAAGCCAGTCCTATTGATATCTCTTAAAAGTTAGGGATCAGTGATAAAAATCGTTTTTCTCATGACTTTGAAACTCGTGGAAGTTGGGTTGGCACCCTTCGCCATCACGTTCAGTGATGAATTTTGCGTTATTTCTCAAAATGCTATTTGGCGGAAAAGTTTCCGTTCCTCAACAAAGCTGCTTCTCCAAAAACCGCTAATACTAGGTTTCTGGCAAATGAGTTGGCTGGTTTTTGAAGTATAGAAGTCAAAGTTTGGTATGAGTTTGTTTTTAAGAAAGTATCAACCTTCATTTTCAGTGGCGGAAGTCTTGTGGCTACAATGAAAGCTCGAGGCCCCTCCTGGAAACAGAGCAAGCAAACGTTCATCCATCACTGACAACAGTACCAAATACTCCTCTATCGGGTAATGACTGACGTTTCCTGCCTGAGGATTCGCAAGACGCAATGGAGAAATAGAATGTTTTATTGGCTGTAGAAAGCTTCTTTTTGAAGAAATCTACCTGTCGTTGGCTATAATTTTGTTTCTATACCCTTGAGTGAATTGGAGCCAACTTTGTTTGCGCACGGTAGGTGGACGTGTGGTGTCTCAAGACATCCACCGTCTGACAAACTTCTGTAACTTTTCCGCATAATTCGACGACCACTGGTTAAAACTGCTACTAAAGTTGGTCAAGCAGTATTAGGTAGGGCGTGCTTTCGTTCGTCGGTATGGTTCGGAATGCAGGCAATGTTCCCTACGGAGGAATTCCTGATTTAATACAATAATTCCGATGTGCTTGAGGTAAAAAATATGAGTCGACCTTCGGCAAAATTCGCCACACAGTCCTTCTTTCCGACACTGGACACTGATGACGGTAGAGTTGACAGCAAAAGGTTGAAGTACGGATTGATGGTTGTGGCCTGTGTCAAATCCGACTTGGCACATTTTCAATTCGTTTCTGATCTTAAACTTTGACATCCTCCTAGTCTACCATTTTCAAAAATCCGTAGAAACCCAACCCCTATGAAAATGTCGAACCCTTAGTTACTTCGTGAATTTGGTTTGCACCGTTAACGCAACCTCAGAACTCAAGAACTGTTCTGTTCTGAACGCGTTTTCCTGCATTTTAGATAAACCACGGGAGTTTGCCTTGCTAAAAGCACTAACAAGGGGATTAGGCGAACCATCAAATTCCGATAGTCAAATCGACTTCAAAGGGAGAAAGAAGAGAGTTTGGCGCACAGTTTGAATTTTGATCTAGTGCGCAAAAAACTCCTAGAAGGTACTGCGGGAGCCGGAAGTTAAGGGTGGAAATTGCTGCAGTGACGTGGAGCTCTTTAATTGAGTATTTTTACGACAGCTCCTGGCCTTCCAGCGGAGCTTCAGAATGAATCATAGACCGCTTGAGTCATCGTAGAAAGCTGTTCAGGCTTTCTAAAGCCCTTAAATTGGGGCAAACTATGGTAAGCCTGAGCTTATGGCGGAACATCAAAGAGAAACTTCTTGGCACCGAGTGATCTCTGCCCATTAATCGTCTGTGGTACGTGCACGATTGGACCACATATAAGTCATAGCACATATGCCACGTGAGCATCGCCAGCGACTGCCAGCACCTGGTACAGTAGCCAACCTGGTACACTAGCGGCCAGCTAACACTGGTTTTTTTCCCAGGGGCCGACCCACTAAAACCAATGGCCAATCAAGCAACGCCAATAGTCAGCCACCAGTGGCCAGTCTAGCAAGACCTATGGTCAACGTTCGGTAGTCAAAGACCCATGGTGGCGAGTCTACGTATACGATATACCCTTTTGATCGTGCAGTGCCGTCAAGTAGTACAGTCACGGTCATGGGTCATGGGCACCCTTGCAAACTTTCACTTTTTTCGGTATACACCGCGATCCTCTGGACGGAATCACATTACTGTTTCTTCTCCTAACCGGCAAAACACTACTTTTCAAACTGCAAAGACAATGAAAGTAAATCTCAAAGTAAAACAAACGTTGTATTTCGGCGACCCAAAAGACACCGGAATTCTCAATGTCCACCGATACGGTAATCCTGGATTCAAAAATTAATAACTTGGTGTCCACAAGACTGTTCAATGTAAATTTTTTTCCACATAAACCACAGGTTTCGTTACGTGTTCTGACGTGTTTGAACCAACAAAATCTTCTGTTCTAAACCTTAAAAAAAAGTTTCGAAAATGTCATCCTCCAGATCTGAGCACTCCCTTCAAACTCGAGAACCTGTCATCAAACATTATTCAAATCGCGTCGGAACGAGTGAAATAGCTCGCCGGGTATGTCTTCCACGGACTACAGTCCAGAATATGATCAAGAAGTTCGAGATGACGGGATCAGCGGAAGTGAAGCGACGACCGGGACCAACTCGGAAGACCACTGCCCTCATTGATCGGATTATCTTGCGCAAGGCGGAGAAAGATCGGCGTATTTCTGCTGTTAAAATTCAAGCCCAAATAAAGACCGAACATTCCGTTGACATTTCGGAGTCCACAGTCAAACGCCGGATCAAGGTATGTTTGGAAGGGTGGCCCGTAAAAAGCCGTTCGTCAATTACGCAAGCAGAAAGAAGCGTCTAAACTTTGTCAAGATGTACGTAAAGGAACCGCAGTTGTTTTGGAATAACGTCTTGTGGTCAGATGAGACCAAAATACACCTCTTCGGTTCAGATGGAATGGTTCGAGTTTGGAGAAAGCCGGGTGAGGAATATGCGCCAGTTTGTACGGTACCGACTGTGAAGCATGGTGGTGGTCGGCTGATGTTCTGGGGATGTTTCAGCGCTAGAGGAGTGGAAAATCTCGTTGTGATAAAAGGAAATATGGATGGCCTCATGTATCGAAACATTATGGACCAGAACGTGCTTCAATCAGCGAAGAAATTGAAGTTGAAGAAGGGATGGCACTACCAGCACGACAACGATCCAAAGCATACTTCAATCGTTTCTCGGGACTAGATCATCGAAAAGAACATCAAAGTCTTGCAGTGGGCACCCTACTCACCAGACCTTAACCCAATAGAGCACTAATGGTCGGAAGTCGAACGCCAGCTGAAAGGAAAGCATCCTTCGAACCTGGAAGAACTGGAGGAAACCGTCAAGGAAATCTGGTACGGAATGGACCCCGAAATATGCGCAAAGTTAGTTCGTTCCATTCCGAACCGGTTTCGAAACGTAAAGAAGAACCGTGGCTACCCAACGAAATACTAAGAAGCCAGCGCGTAACGAGAAAAACGTGAGAAAAAAATTTTCGTCTTAAGGTGATGCGATATTTTGTAGCTGGTGAATTTTGGGCACAATTGGGAAAAATATTTTCCTCGCTTCTATTAGTGATCCTTTCTGATGTGAATTGTCTTTAGTAGATGGGTAAAGCTTCGAACCAGATTTACATAAAATTGGAAACGACTCGGAGTGACCGTTGACGAGCTTTACCAGAAATAGGGAAAGTTTACGAGGGTGCCCATGACCGTGACTGTACTATCAACAAATTATCAATTCTGTATTGATCAACACTCCAATATCTTCGAATGATTAGTACAGAATTGATTGATCACATCCGAAATCACGACTCATGACTCATCAAACACTTGGAAAAATCAGAAAACATCGGGGAATCATGCTAAGTAAAGGATCGTACTGTCTGGAGCTCGAGCTTCCTCTGATGAGTTTGCGATTTAGAGTCCCCTTGGGTATGATTTTTCACAAGTTGCTCGGCCGATCAGCTGCTTTGACATTCGGGTACAGAGCGGCGAAGCATAACACTTTAGCAGTGCGTGATGGCGCGCCGTTAAGTTCCAAAGTGCTAGACAGTTAATCGGCTGAACAAATGTGATCAGCCGAGATACTCAATCAAAGAGCTTCACGTCACTGCCGCGACTTCGACCCGTTACTTCCGGATCCTGCAGTACCTTCCGGGATTTTTTTGCGCACTAGGTCTACAGCTCAAACTGTGCGCCAAACTCTCTTCTTTCTCCTTGTGAAGTCGATTTGACCATCGGGATTTAATGGTTGGCGTAATCTTCTTGTAAGCGAGAGCAGTATTATACGATCTACTAAGAAACATTGTTTGTATCTTTTTAGTGAAACCTCGAATTGGGGATAAGGGATCACAACTGCTCCATCAGTACGCATCTGCAAAGTAAATGCCGGTTTACTGGTTAGCCTGTTATTTATGCCTGGTATTCCTGCGTCTGTCTCAAGATCACCACTGGGGACATCTTACTTCATAGCTTCTCCTTCTCTTTAACCACCACTGGTTAATAGAGCAGTCGACTCATTGCATTCAGCATGTACTTACATCTATTCTTTCCCTTTCTTTCATTGACGTCGTTATCTGAGAATCTCTCCCATAATAGCATTGGGCCAACTCAATAAAAATCGGCCATCCCGGCTGTCAAGATTTGCGTCCTACAATAATATTTTGCAGCTGGGTTGGGGAAACCTCAACTAACAAGTTTCGACTAATCTTGAACGTCAAATGCAACTCATACGGGAGGTCGTTTCGAAGCAGCTCATGTAAGGGACACCATATCCGTTCACCCATATGGATAGGATAAAGACCGGGCTAATGAAGCCCAAGTAGCATAATGTAAACAGGCTAGTCCTGCAGTCAGAGGTTTTCCTGACCCATAGACCATGGCACATGAGCTACGGTGGGCAGGTTACGGTCCTACGCGCACAGTTCGTTACGTCACGACCAGCTGATCGGTGAGCCAAGGTAGTAATGTGGCAGTACCACCCATCAACCATACACTACACAGTCGGATGGGACGACGTAGCGATCACTCAGAATTCGGATTCGACAAAACGCAGCCTGCCCACTGTAGCTCATGCGTCATGGCCAATGGGACAGGAAAACCTCTGCCTGCAGTACTTATGTACAGTATCAATATGACTAACTGGTACGAGAAACCAGCAACGTGGAGGGCCATTCGTGATAAAAATATCACGTGGCCTGTCAGGGAGATTAATCAGCTCGTAAAAAGTCGCGCCACTTGGAATACCATGTCTTCTGCAATAATGTCAATACGTACTGTAATGCTTCTTGAACTTCGCGAATCACGTGATCGTACGCGTGGAGTTAATCCGCGTCCGGTGACTATACCCCAACAACCCCCCGGGGGATGTCCCGAGTGTATTATGACGTGTTTCGCGAAGTTGAAGAAGCATGACAGTACTAACAGGATTTTAACACGTGTCCAGGGCGAGTTGCGAATCACCGTGAAGGCGTGAACTCTCACAAAGTAAGCGTCACACACAGTGCGGACTGAACCGGACTTTGCCTACGCCTCTGGTTTTGATTACTGGAGGCGTTCAGTAGTATTTCATGTTTGACGACGAAACAGAAGGCAAACTTGTTCTGTTCCAAGTGTTGATTTCTGTGTGGTTTTTGACGCCAGACTTTTCTCGAGTAAAAGCTATCTTTACGCAAGCTATCTAATGTGATGTTGATACTCTGACGTACTGAAGTCATTGCAGAGGTAGAAAACAGCAAATGTACACTTAGAAAGTAAACTGCTGGTCGACGGCCGGTAACATCATTATCTGGAGTATTTGGTCATCGGTAATACGCTGTTTTCGGCTTATTGAATATTCAGCCTTTCCACGGGCTTAATGTTGAGCGCCATAAAATCGACGTCACCGACTGCCCCCAACCACGAAATCGCTTCTTTGCAATGTAACTCACGCTAGGCAGGAGTCTATCCATCCTTTGAATCTGGCGGAAAAGTATCTGCAGTTGAAGTTTCCCAATAGCATATACTTGAGAATGGGCAGCGATTCTGGACAAAGAATCGTAGGTGCTTTTGTAGTGATCCTCGGCCAGGTCTGGACGGCTTCGCTAACGGTGAGCATCGAAGCGAGAAACAGTATTAGGTATGGACACACGCTGAAGGAGCAGAAATTTCGTCGATGTAGTAAGATAAAAGTCGAAAGCAAGAGTACCAAAGGAAACATGACTCTTGCTAGTACATCACAAACTGGATGATCAGAATGGCTCACTTGTTGAGTATACAGATGAAGGTTCACATACGAACGACTCTGACTTGGACTTTGTCGTTTTTCTTGATACTGAAACGGGCTACGAACGTCGGATCTGTTACCAAGGGAGTGAGTGAAGTACTTGGACAAAACTGGTGTGCCTCGGAGCGTAAGTGACCAAGTCATAGTGTAAGTTCCATAAGAGCCACTAGGGATTCGCAAGATAGTCCTGTCATGGTAGCATGGGTCATTAGATTTATGTGGGTTGTTGTCGCACCTTGTGTGGTAGTGGCTTACGATCTGATGGATCTTGTACCGCCAGAGCCTTACCCAGGACCGCCACGGAAAGTTGTGCTTCTTGGACTCCCGCTCAATGGAACTTCGGATCCCGCTGACCTGACAGCCGTCTATCCCGCGATTAAAGCCGCCATTAATAGAGTATCAGATGTTTTGGATTACGTGCCTGATTTCAATTACACCCGGTGAGCATAACAGAAATTGAAGGCAAGTCGGGTGCTCGATGACACAACGAATCTTATTCGGCGTTTCCTACATAGCGTTCGAACAGCCCAAGAAACTTCACCTCCAACGCGCAGGTGTATCGTCTTTGCTGGGCAATCCGTAGGTGTGCAATATCCTGTGCCAGGCGCATTGCTGTAATCTTTGGCGGCGCACCGGCCAGCGTTGAGCGCTTTGATGATACTGGTCAGTGATCGAATGACATAACACATGCTATTCCAAAGGAGCGCAGAGAGCGCATTCGTTAGGTAGTTTGAGCAACATGGCTTTCTGTACCAGCTGACCGGTATGGTCCGGCTGACTAAGTTTGAGTTTCGCTATGAAGTTTGATTGACAATTTTTGCCTAGTTTTCGTCCTCATGATGCTAGCGCAAGTTATTAACACCATCTTTAGCTGTTCCGGAAGCCGAACAGGGAAACGTTAAGTGATATCGATGCGCAAAAACGAATGAGAGAATCCGGAACACGCAATTAGATTTGCATAACTGCGCAATTAGATTTGGATAATTGCGTCAAGAGCAAGATACATAGGGGTTCAATAAGTTTTAAAGCTGCGTTCACCAGAAATTCTGTGGTCATTCGATCTCGGCAACTTTTTGCAGTAAAGTGAAAGCAACTTATGAGCAATACTGCAAAACCAGCGCTTAGGCTGCCAATTCCCTCGTTGAAAACATTTTGCAAAGTATATGAAGGGAAGTTTTTTAGGGCTCTGCGTTCTAGAAGAAGTTATGTAGTTTCTTCCTCATTGTACGTTTAAGTCCGACTTCGGCTCTGGATGAAAGAAGAATGTCTATTGGCTAGTTTGGTCAGAGGGAAGTCAAGCTTGGCCGCTGTCAAGGCTCGAAAGAAATTCAATTTTTGCACCAAGCGAAAGTGAAACGGGGAAATTCCCACTGATGGAGTTTGAGAACTTCTCAGTCTGCTCCACCGTGTTTCTATTTCTGATAAAATTGGGCTTTCACTCTGTATTCCCTTTATACTCCAGTGGCTTTTTGTCGAAGCGCTAGAAAATCATCTATCCCACATATTCGAGAAACGAAGAACAACTTTTTGCATCTTTTCAAAAAATTATTCCTTCTTCTGCTCGAGTACCAGGTACCTCATCTTTTGAGGATAGTGGTCAGAAGAGATGGTCTATCTTTGAAAATCTTGCTCTAGAAAATAGCCCTTTAAGGTGGCCTGTACCTTAAGACTTCCTAACCGCCCCCCCCCCTAAAAAAGATGATAATCGCAGGCCGGTGGGTGAATAGCCAGTCGAACACGCAGTCCCGATATGCGGGCTGCAGTATCTTTAGAGGCGGCGTTACTGACGTCGCAGTGACAACACACCCAGGTTTCTGCGCGGAATCCCACGCTAACCTACGGCACCCTCCCCTCCCCAGCCTAGGAAGTCGAACGACGTTACGTCAGAAAAGCAGCTGCCAAAGGTCGATCGAAATGCGGTGAGTGGTGCGCATGTGCGTTAATGTGCAACAGCGCTTGTCCAGACTCGACCCCCCACAACCGCGGTGCGTGCACTCGGTGCGCGGATTCCTCATTAGTCATGCCTCTGGTTCCTGCTCGACGCAAGTTCTGATTAGTGCCTGGCCGGTTCATCCTTTACGCTATCGAGACACGCTATCGACCGAAAAATTTGCGTTCTCTTCATCTAGGTCAACCTGCAGTGTTCGGCAGGCATTAGGTGCAACGCATGAGCTGGTGGTCAAGTACTACCAACTCGGCCTACCCGTCGTCTTTCTCGGAACGACCTGTACAGAAGACTACATCGCGTCCTCTTCATTGTTCAGCTATTTCGGCATGGGAGCTCCAATTACGCCTGGTTGTCACTATACGTCTGCGCTGTACAATGGACTGCGGATTAGCTATAATCAGGACACCATATTCTCAGTTTTTTCCCAACTGTGCTTGAAATTCGGCTGGATTAACATCAACGTGATCACCGATACTGCAGACTCGACGGATCAGTTCAAATGGACCAAGTTATCAAAAGGCAACTCTAAATGGGTAGCGTCATTTGGAAATTCGGTTTTCGCGATTGCTTAGAGCCTCGCCTTTTGACCTGAAACTACAGAGAAGAGTTCGGGGTATCTGTTAGGACTGATAGAACAGCTTTGACAAAATATGACTGGACCCCAATATGTTGGGGAAGATCTGGCATTTAGGAGCACATGTGTTATCCCTCGGGTCGAACGAAAATTCTGTGCTTCGTGGACATGCCACGTGACGTCATCGTGCACGCAATGAATCCCCGGCGGGAGGTTGTCAAGATATCATACGCCGACTGGGGCTCAACTTTACGTGTCTGCATAACGTGTCGCGGCATGCCCATGGAAATCTGTAGTACTGGGACCCAGTCTACCTTCTCTTGTAGCTATTTATCCAGATACCGGACACAGTATGTCATAGGGTTGTTCCATAGGCCGTTGAATTCTCTATGGACAAGTCTGAACACCCTCAGTCGAACACACTTGTTCGCGAAAACGAAGAATGCGTCTCCTGAACAATTTGCGAAACGGTGCGAAACTGACCCTTCTAAATGCCGCTACCCAAATAAAGCTTAAGATTCGCGCCTATAAGCAATGAACACATTAAGGAGAGTCGGTGCAGTTTTCCACGTAACGCGGACTGCCGATCCCTCCTGCAGAGTCTGCGCGAATAGGTGCTGGTTTATTTTTCCGGCCCGGAGACCTGCTTTTCGCGATTGGGGACTTTAATTGTCATTCGATGAATCTTACGCAACGTGATCGGCGCGACACCACTTCTGAAACTTTGGTATTCCGCAAATTTACTGTACACGCGCGATGGGAAATTATGGGACCGTAAATATTATGGGACAGGCCTTTTTGCTGCGGCGGTACGGAAGCACGTACATATACGCGACCGATTCACGGTAATACACTTTTCGACACTTTTCTACGATCGAATTTCCATTTCGCCGTCCTTTCCACCTGTGTCATAGCTTTCAGGAAATTGCTGTAGTCACCGCCCAAACCGCCCGAATGGTTATTGCCAAAGCCTTCACCGCCTAGAAGTCGAAAGCCACCCCCTCTAATTAATTCCACACCGCCGTCACTGCCGTTTATCTCGTTTTTAAATTTGACAAAGAGAGAGGACACGCAAAATCTGGCAACAGCCTTTCCAGCCATGAAATGGCCGGTTAGGCATGCTACCAAGACGGTTTCGTATGGCTACCGACTGGTTCACAGTGATATCTATGTAGGCTCTTCTGTCAGAAAGACCTTCAGAGCTCTTTCTTCATCTTCTCCGCCGACATGGAGTGAACTTCTCGCTCACCAACAGGGTGTGAACCACAGGTGATGCGCTTGATCGTCGCAGAACATTGTGTTCGCGGGCCACTCGCCTCTGAGAAGCTCGTCCATGTACGCGCAGACCATCAGCACGCACTGGTTCGTACCGGCAGCTGCCGATGAACTTGGGCGAACCTAAGTTCATCGGCGGGCGGTGACTGTACATTCAGAAATTGTTCCGTAAGGCGGTTTCAAATCAATTAAATTATTATTTATCAATGGCGGTGATTTTAGACTTTTAGGCGGTGAAAGCGGTGACAGTAGTCACACTCTAATTTTTACCGTCCCATAATTTCCCATCGTGCGTGTGCGTGCTCAGTTTGTCTAATTTGAAAATTGGTGTTCCGCTAGACACACTGATTCATCGTTATTAATCTCACTTCGGACGCAGGTTCGAGTTACAAGCAAACGACACATGCCCATCCCGAAGGGCGAAATGCCAGATTTAGGAAGCGAATAAAACTGAGGCAATGTACTCACAAAGAGTACGGTCGCGCTATAAGTGTTAACCATCAGAACCCATACTTCTTAGGGACCATTCAACTACTCTGGCCTCTGCAATAACTTCAACACGACACAAACCGGATTTTAAGAATTGCTTTCAAAACTGCGAAATCGTGTACAGAGGAGAGTTACCCTCGTACACAGCTGCCACTGAAGTTCTGGATGCTGTTCCTACCATTGCGATTACGGAAGGTGTCCAGGAATATTTTATGTTGGACGACGACACAGAAGGCGAACTTGTTTTGTTCTGGGTGTTGTACTTTTGGTAGTTTATTGGGATACTTCTTACGGGGCAGTAATACTGCGTACTTTCTTGACGTCAGATTTTTCTCGAGTAAAATTACACACCAGCTATCTGATGCGACGGTTGTGCTGTGACGTTATTGCGGCGGCCAGTGTATTACGTAAGATTCGGCAAACCGAATGGATCAAAGCCGCATTCATTGATTTGCTTTGATAGGGGGTCCATTCGGCGCCTTTGATCTCGTCTTACGTAATACTTGAATGTTCCCTCACCAGGCGTCCCATAGGGAAATTTTGTCGCAAAAATTTGCCTGATTAAAAAAGCATTCGAACTTTGGACCTGACGCAGAAAGATGTCATAAATGATCAGTCCAAATCGCAAAGTCATAGGTCATTTAGTGTTTGGTGCATTTTTGGGATGCTAGGATGCAGAGGCTCGACATGCCCAGATCAGACTGCGGTGGGCGAAACACATTCCGTTTGGAAGACTGGCAAAGTTCGCCTTGCCGGTTGATTTCTTGATTGTGGTTGTGCCGAGCCATATCACCATTTAGACGAAATCTTGTTCTTTCATGAACATTTTGAGTGATTGAAACTGGGTTTCAGGGACAGGAGATACGATTTTGTGAACAGAGGTCCAGGGGGTCAATCATTTATAATATTGTAAGACAGTGTACGACTTAGGATCACGTGGCCGGCTGGTGCGGCGGGTCTGGGAGATCTATGTCGGAAAGTGTCGCGCTAGAAGCCAGGATCTCCTGCGGTCTGCATACTCTCAGAATCTTCGTCCGCTGATCTGCTGGTCGGGCTATCCCGGTAAGGTATCCGCCAGCATCAGGCTCAGAAGTCATCCTGGAAGTCTCCGTTTTGTGGGGGTGTGTGTATGTTATTACTCGTTTTGCTCACGTGACATTTAATATCACGGCTCTGGATAGACTTAGTCAATGCTTTGCTAGAGCCAATGGCCACTTTTGAAGTAGCCTCGACTAGGTGAAAAGTATCCAAAAGATCACTTTTTTCGGTTAAAAAATTGGCCAATTGGATACTGTACTGTAAAACTTATTAGTCAAAGTGACCGTTTGGTTTCCTCAAAAGTAGCCATTGGCTCGAGCTAATTTTTGGAAAAGACAAGCGCTTTGTTGCTAAACCAGTATGGCTAATTCAAAAGAAGCAATTTTTTGGTAGGTAATCTGAATGTTCGCCATGTAAGTAGCAAGCGGGGGTTCGATCCCCATCCATTCAAGTTTGGAGTGGTAATTGGATTGATTGAAGCCACCAGGCCACCAGGGTAACTCGTCGTTTCTAATCTTTAACTTGTGCACCTGTGTGACGCTTAACTGCGCTAGATGACACCACCCACCCACAGTTGAGACGACGGATAGAAGATTCGTTGGCGGAAGATATGCCGGTCGATACTGTTAGTTCGTCAGTCCAACTCAACCCCTCTGGTTTTAGGTTTACTGTCGTTGAACAAGAACCGGGAATGGGGCACAACGAACGACATCCGGAAAGCCGCACTTATAGCTCTTCTTCCATCGAGTATACATAATAGCTCAAACCGGTTACAGGTGTATTTTATAACCGAGAATGGAATGTTTTCGATTGCTGACAATCTGAAGATGGCCGCAGCCAGAGGACGAGGTAAGCAGGCCACCCCTTTGTCCATTTTTGATAATCCAAATACCACCAGTCGAACGCTTCTGTTTCTCCGGGGTTCTGTTAGCCGAAGGAAGATGGCCATCAAGTACCAGCACATAGGCCAAAGTTATTTTAGCTCTAACTACCGACAACTGGACAGTTCGCATCCGACTGTCCAGTTGTTTTCGCGAGTGGCTGGTGGTGTAATGCATCGCTGTTTTGGCAGATTCTCTATTGGATGAGTTTTACCCAGCTCATGCATTGACGCATGCTTAAGCCTATCTTAGTTCCTCCCTGGGGTAGTGTAAAGAGTGGTTTCTTCAAACGCACTCAGTATGGAGTGTACAGGAGGAGTAAGCATGTGTGACCCAGTGAGGAAATGTGTGACCCAGTAGTCTCAGACGGCGCATCCATAGAAAAGCATGAGACACTCGTAATTAAAATAAAGCCTATGACGTAACGAAAACTTTCTCGTAACATTCAAGTTTTTATCAGCTGATGCTGTAAACAATTGATAGCCTCCACTTCTTCACGTAACTTCAATCTCGAATCTTTTGCGGTGCAGTCAGTTTGCTATCGGGCCTTATTAGAATGTCTTTGGTGCTAAAGAACAAGAAAGTACGTGACTATGATGACAGGTCGCTCGAGCTAGCGATAGCTTCTGCTAAGAATGGAATGTTAAGGAGCGCAGCGGCGGAGATATACGAAATTCCAAGAAAGACACTTTACCGTTATCTCATCAAACCTCATCGTTCGAAAATGGGCCGTGGTACAAAGCATAGTCCAGAAGAGATGAAAGGACTGGCGCAGGTGCTAACCCAGTTTGCAAAGACGGGGCTACCGCTCACCAAAGATAACTTTCGTGATTATCTCCAATATTTCGCCCTAGAAAAAGGTTTGGATCTGAAAATCATTTACAAACAATTTGATGAATCTGATCTGAAATCTTGATGTACGACAATCTCTGTACTCCAGGTATGAAACCGTCCTTCACCAATTGGTGGCACAGGAAATTTCGCGGCGACTTACTTCCAACGTGGACCGAAAGAAGGCACGTGAATGGGACAAAGAGAAGGCTCAATCATACGTCGCACTCCTTTCTGAACACCATGCAGCCGGATACCTGACGGAGCCTGAAGGAATTTTCAACTTGGATGAGTCGGGATTTATACTGGGTTACAAACGAGACAGAGTGTACACTGAAGCTGGGGTTAAACAGGCGATAGCGCACACAGAAGGGACCACAAGGGTTCAGGTTACAGTCTTGTTTTGCGGCGATGCTACGGGTAGAATGCTAAGACCGCTTGTACTGTATGATGGGAAAGTCCAGTTGGAAAGTATGCACCGTGGTACGGATGACAAGCTATATGTTGCGGTGAACGATAGTGGCACTATGGATGCAGATGTCCTCACCGATTACTTTCGTAAAGAAGTGATTGCCAATATGACAGCTCAAAAGGTAACAAACTCTGACCTGATTTACTCCATGTCACTCAGATCGGTATCTTGTGATTCTTTAATTTTGTAGAACATTGTGTTCATGGACGGCCACCACAGTCATGTCTTGAACGTGCAACTCTTCACGCTCTGCGAAAAGTCCGAAAAAGACATTCAGTTAGTTTGTCTTCCGTCAGACGCATCATCTACAACCCCTGGACTGCTGTGTCTTTAGTGGTGTGAAATCTGACTGGACGCATTACAAGAACTTTCGGAGGGTTGACCCAGATTTTGAAGTAAAGTACTGTACTCCACGATGGTTGCTGTTATTTCAGTTCTCCCAGTGATCAAATCTGACGTACAGTTTTTCTTTTCAGATTTCCCGTAGAACGTTCTCCGGTCATATGGCCCTGCTCTGCACTCCCTTAGCGCACAAGTTCTCGTTCGACTTTGAGTCCGTAAAAGCGGGTTTTCGCAAGACAGGTATCTTCCCCTTCGATCCAGAAGCCATTCGACAGACCGTTGACAAGACCCCGACTCGAAATGACCAACAGCAGAACCCTTTGCTGGACAAGCACCATCAATCTCTCCAGACCATAGATGTGATTCTGCGTAAAGGCCTAAACTTCGACAGCGAGAAAGTCGACTCCTGTCTAGATTCGATCGTGAACGTAGGAACTGGACATCGTACCGTCGCCGAAAGGATTGCTTCTGCTGCTGGTAAAACATTTGCTCAGATGAAACCAAAGAAACAAAGACAGCTGACTGACAAACGCTTGGCGAGAGACAGGGGAGTGAATTTGCTGGGTGCCGACTACAGGTCTGGAATCGACGACCGAACTGCAGCTAAGGCAGCCAAACATGCTGCTCTTGTTCTGCAGGAAGCTCCTGCTGTCATCTCGAAGAAAAAGAGTGTTGGCAGGCCAAAGAAACCGGTAGCGGGTAAACCAGCGAAGAAGGCGGGAAGTGGACCGAAGAAAGCTGCTGGTAGACCAAAGAAGACAGTCGGCGCAGCACCACAAACAGAACCAGTATCGACCACCGTTCGCAAAAGCAGCAGACAAGCAGCTAAAAAATCGTAGAAAGTTGTCATTAGGATGAGTGGATAAGTGCAAGTTGGATGTTGTTTTGCTTGAGTTACCATGGTTCTTCTACTCAAAAATTCTTGATATTTTTCCTCAGGAAAGGACACGGTGACGGTAGAACCTCGTGTTTGAATTACAGTGTTGTCTATCTTACATAAAAAGTGTTTCTGTTAACGTAATGCATACTTGATACATGTCACGCCGTCTGAGACTACTGGGTCACACATTTCCTCACTGGGTCACACATGCTTACTCCTCCTGTACCAAAAGATGAATGCATTGTTAGCACTAGCCACTCGCGAAATAGAAACTGGGCCGGTTGAATGCGAACTATGTCGTAGCTTTTTGATTCGTCTGACCTGCAGCAGGATTCAGAGCGGACATCTTGCTGGTCGCTTAGGTTTAGTCAGACGGCCACCTGCGCGATGGTCGGTTTCTGTACGCGGCGCAACAGATATTCCCGGGCAGAAAAGGCAGGCAAACTCACGATCATGCATAGGGGGTTCAATACGTTTTAAAGCTGCGTTCACCAGAAATTCTTTGGTCGTTCGATCTCGGCGACTTTTTGCATAAGGTGAAAGCAACTTAGCGGCAATATTCCAAACTTGGAGCCGAGGCTGGGAAGTCATTCGTTGAAGAGATTTTGTAAGGTATATGACCGGAAGTTTTTGTAGCCTCCGCGTTAAGAAATTATGTAGTTTCTGCCCCATTGCACGTTTGAGTTTGACCTCAGCTCTGGATGAAAGAGTGGTGTCTAGTGACTGGTTTGGGCAGAAGGAAGTCAAGCCTGGCCGGTGTCAAGGCTGTCCAGTACCAAGTACCTTTGGAAAACAACGCTTTCAGGTGGCCTGTGCTTTGAAACTTATTTGCCCCTATGTAATTATGTGGTGGGCACTCCATGGTCTACGTTTTTTCCTCGTATCACCCGAATCGTCGTTTAAATTTGGAATTTGAAAACGGTGTTGTAGAGAACGGCACACCGATTTAAGTCGGGCGGTAAGTACGCTCGAATTATGGGCGCGAAAACCACTATGTCCCAGTTATGTCCCGTACGTCGCACGTTAAAGCAGAGTCACAAGCAGAAGCAAAGTCGTTTGTCGCATACATAAGGGCGAACTTGTCCACGGTCACAGAACGGAACTTTCGACAACTCGCGCAAAACGGCGTAATTATCAGCGCATGAAGACTGGTAAAACTGTCGGCGCATGCATCGCCCAAACTCTAAAGCACACTTGCGAGCACGCCGCCGCTCTGAACGTTTTGCCACTCAGATGTTGAAATGTTCAAATTCAACTATGGCTGCAGAAATCTGAGCCAGCTGTTGGTTTGGTAAACCTTGGTCTGCTGACGGCTATGACAACGTCATTTACTAAGTTTTGATAAAGTACTAAGGGTTACGGTCTACATATAAGCGAGTAGTAGGACAGTCCACGTGACCATATCGTGGAAAGTAGAAGTATTCTGTGTTGTTACTTTTTGTCCCCTAGTTGGTGCTCATCCTGATAACATGCTGGTTTTAAAACAGTTCATGTGCTGCTGATGAACGCAACGATGGTCCGCAAGTACATGGTTGCTGCTTGTGATAACCATCTGGTCAACGGGGAGCATGTATATTTTGCATTGGATATTTTCCGCACTACGCTTATCAAAAACGGATGGTACACAGGTGAGATCGGATGATAGAAAAATTGCCTATGTCGTGCTCACCACTTCTTCCCATCGTGTTTGACATCTCGAAACTCCCTGAGACTGTGTGTTTCGAAATTTAAAAGGTAACGCGGATGACGATAAAGCAAAAGCTGCCTTTCGGTCGTTGTTGGTGCTTGGGTTGGTAGATCGGTCAAATACAGCATCTCATCAGGACTTCTTACGGCGGATGGATTTCTCAAAGGACAACAAGCCGCCAGACGACCAGTTGTACTACATGATGACGCACCACGATGCTATTTTACTTCCTTCCGCGAGTACAAAACTGTACGATTTCCTTGACGGAGATCCGACGGCGACTGTACGGAATCCCATTCCAATTCCAATTCTGCAGAGCAATCCACCATCTGATCCGTACAATACCGATGCGTGGTGTCGGAGGTTAGCAGGTGAGTGCGTTTTTGACTATCTCTCCGCTCAGTCTCGGCGAGTGATTTGCCACAGTATGTGTCGCGGTCAAACCGAAAACTATAGTTTTCTTTGCAAAGGAAAAGAGTTTCCTGGCTAGTATTATGGCACTTTTAGCATGCAGAGCATTTATCTTTGTATGATAAGTAAGACTGGAGAAACAGTAACGTGAGAGATTAGTGGATCGAGGAGTAAGACGTATGCTTTTCTGTGTTTCCTACCGTCCGGGTGATCCAAATTTGAAAGCGAGCTGGAAAGACACGCCTCTTGGCACGTGCTCAGTGTACAAGTCCTTTTATTCGCGAATCTGACCATTAACTTGAAACCGGTAAGAACCATCAATTCGTGGATCAAATAACTGGCACAGAGACTCGGCGTATGACGAACACATAACGCTCTGCGCCGACTTGAAAATTAGCTGTTTGAAAGATCACTCCACCCCAAGCACTCCGCCGCACCGCAGTGTTTTAAGTCATCGCAAAACGTTGCATGCACTAGGGTATACCTCAGGCCAACGATGCACTAAAATGCCATAGGTCAAACAAAAACAGTTCGGGCCAAATCACGCTCTGTAGCGCTATACTTCACACTCCTGGTTCGCTAGGAGCAGTCCTGCCGCTGCAAAATTCTAATGTGACAAACAGCTGGGAAACGGCAATGTTGAGCCTGACGTAACGGCAGAAAACGATATGCAGGTCGTGTGCGTACGCTGCACCCATTGAGCCGTCCCGTAGGCGGAGCCAGATTCGTCTAAATTAACTGACCCGAATCCGAGCCGATTGTCACATGACGGGCACCACATATGGGCACCAGTTTTTTGCCACATTGGCTATTGCGCAGCGGCAGGGCTGGCTAGGAGTGTCAAGATGAGAGTCCATGCCGGAGAGATAAACGGAGAATAAACGATGAGAGTCGATGCCGGAAAAATAAACGTTCTACCGGTACTCGAGATTCCTGGAAATGTCCTTAATAGACAAGCATTTTTATACCGTTGCTCATCCGGTCGAATATTTAACGATGGTATGCGAAGTCTAATAATACTTGCAGATTTTCCTCAGTGGATTCAGAAAGGCTTCGCTTCCTCGGATAATATTGCGTGGGATACCGCCGCTGGTATGCAAGAGGAATTCGACATATACGATATGACGGACACAGAAAACGGAACGTTCCACACAGTTTTCGAGTATCGGAATATTATAGAGCAGGATTCGAACGCGCTCGTTCCAGTATCCACACCCAGTGGGGTTTCGCTGAATCAGACAGGCAACGTCGACTGGGCTAACGCCAACAACACTGCCCCGCTCAACAAACCTATGTGCGGCTACACGAACGAATACTGCCAAGTCGTTTCAGGTACGTTTTATAAAATTCTCTGTAAGCATAGGCGTTGCCGTACCCGTTTTGTCGATGGAACATTGCGATATCTGAGAATTTGCAGTAAACACAACCTATCCAAAACTTCTTATGGGTGGAGGAATTTGCCTGGCTTTGGTGCTGTTTGGTGTAGCGTCATTCTACATCCGACGCCTCGTTCTATACTACCGCGATCAGTGGACATGGATCTTGGATCCTAGAGAACTTCGTGTGCGATGGCCGAATGGAGAAGTCACCGATGGCCAAGATTCAGAAACCGAAATTGTTGTACAAAAGGTGGGCTCGCTCAAAACCCAAGTCAAGTTAAAGTACCAAAAAACAGCTCTCTGTAGAAAACTCTTCTTGGAAAAGGAGGAGGGACAGGAGGCCCTACCGGAAGCTACGATGGATCCGCACACAAAGCTATGATCCTCACAACAAAAACAGGGGTATGGCGTAGGCGACTAGTGACTGTGCGACACTGTAACAAGAAGAGTATCGTCCGACACCGGGGTGTCCTTAAAGAGGTCAACTTCGCTCGGAGTCTTTCCAACGAGCACGTTCTGAAGTTCCTTAAAGCATCAATAACATCCGATCGCTTCTGCATACTTTACGAGGCGGCTTCTCGAGGCACTCTGTATGTACGTCCAATCGCTGTAACACAGTCTCGACAACTGACTAGTCCTGCATGCCAGCCGAAAGTATGTTTCAAGCGTGAGACGGAAACAAACTCACATCAGTGTGCGAAAATGCATCCGTGCACTAGGTCAAGTCCTGTTGTTGAAAAATGCTAGTACGTGCGGGACACAGGCTACACAGCAAAATGTGCGTGGGTGCATGAACTCAAAAACTGCACGACTGCCAGAGTACACGCACGATGGGTAATTATGGGACAGTAAAAATTACGGGACATGCGGAAAGGACGGTAATTCAACCGTGGAAAAGTGTTGAAAAGCAAATTAGTGTAAATCGGTAGTGTGCTTACGTGCTTCCGTACCGCCGTGGCGAAAACGCCTGTCCCATAATTTTCTCCGTGCGTCTACAGGAAGTGCCAATAGTGCACAATGCTTGGCTCATGAGGCTCCTTTCGGTAGTGCAAGGCTACTGGATTGACGACAGTTGGCAGTCTGACCGCCCTTATGCAGTACAGTTTTACCTCCGAGATGTGTCAATTGCTTTAATTTGACCGTGATATGCGAATCACAGTGTGGGTGACCAAACACATGGCAGCCCACTAAAAGAACTGAATAAATGCAAGTGATTACTTGATTAGTGGTAACCGTGCTGGATGGCTTGCCATATTTCGTTTGTTTTGGTCCACCGTGTAGTAAACAGATGGGTCATCGCAAAACAAAATCAAGCGTTTGAATTGATACATCTGGGAGGTAGAACTGTACCCAAGATGCATCCCTGCCTGAGGTCCCAGGGTGTTGGATTATAAGTCAACGGTTACTGTACTCACATCACGTAACCACCGGTAGGGATGTATTCTTGCATTACCCTGTCGATGATAGTCAGACCAGCTATTTTTTATACGATCAACGTGCCTTAATTTGCTCGTGGCTTTGACATTTCTCACTTAAGTCATGCAAACGTCCTATGCCCTGAGGTCCGGCGAATAGCTCGTGACGCATGTGAGCAACGTTATGTCCACTAGCAAAGTCAGGACCGATTGTTTGCAATGCGGAAGGGCTATGCGCTGGAACCGACCCAGCTTTTGCCAGGTCACCGTTGTCACGTATGTAATGGCAGAGTGAAACAATCAACTAACTAGTGTATTCACTGCAGGAAAGGCACGTTGCTACACGGGAGAAATCTGTCCTCTCAATCAAGCGTAGGCAGACACGCTAATTATTGATTACTAACAAGTGAAAGTCAGGGCGGACTTTCACTTGTTGATCGTGGGTTAGCCCTTGATTGATCAGGGCCGACTTTGACCACGTGACCGCATTGTAGCAGACTGCACTCTCAAAGCACGTGGTCAAATCCATCCTTCAGTCAAGAGGATCCTTCATTGACTGCGGGCAACGGTCTCATACAATGGCTGTCACTATAGAAGGCTCGGCGAAGCTAAAATAAGCCGTTTTAGCACTACACTAGTTAGTTGATTGTTTCACTCTGGTGATGGTCCCTCTTCATAGCGAATATAACACGATCATGCCTGCTTCCAGCATACCTTCGGTTGGCGTGTCCCTTTCCTTTGTTTCTGTCACACCATGTTACTGGGTAGGATTTGATCGGAGCGAAGAGTAAATTGGACTGGATTGTGCGATTCTCTTTCCTGAATGCCATCGTCGGCGGACTAAGATACCTATACTCAAGAGGACTAACTTCGCATTCCCGGCTAACCTCTCAATGTTTGTATTTGGACGCTCAGTTTGTGCTGAAAGTAGCCGACTACGGTATGCCCAGCTTTTTCAACTTTAACCAAGTGGAGCTGTGGTTTGCCAAGAGGAGACCGGAATACAACGCTACGATGATTTGGACAGCCCCAGAAGTTCTTCGGGATCAAGACGGTAGCACCGGCAAGAGCGTTCATGTCTACAACAAGTCCATCGACATTTACAGTTTTGGCATAATCCTGCAAGAAGTCATCTCTTGGGGGGCGCCTTACTGTGTTCAGCTAGCCAACGGCGGTCTGACGCCATCAGGCAAGTCGATGATGGACAGTTTCACCCGCTTAATTGTATTGTTCTAATTTCTTGACGGTTGATGTCGTCAGAGATCATTCGCTGCGTTCACCGAGGTCATAATGCCGAAGGCACGCTGATGCGACCTCAGTTCGATGACCAACTGGACTGCGACCATGGCATGGTCGACTTAGCGGTGCGCTGTTGGGCGGAAGAGCAAGCTGATCGAATGGACTGGAATCACATCAAGGAACATCTAACGCATACAAGCCAGATTATGTACAGTGCACCTCCGACTCTCTCCAATACCAGATTTCTGATAGAGCCGTGTATACTGTTGCAGGGGTTTCAGAGCAACAGGTAGTATAGTGGATGCGCTGTTGGGACAAGTGGAAACCTTGACGGTTGCGTTGTCCGACGAGATATCCGATATTCAAAGGAAGATTCAACGCGAACATGACAAATATCTCAAGACATTGATGCTTTTCGTTCCACGGTTTGTTTGTCTAAACTACAGACCTGCGAAAATCTTTGCGGCACTGCGTCTTACCGGGTGGCGACACCTAAGTGTGACACACTTTTCCGCTTGACCATGAAATCCAGGATATGAGGAGCATTTGAGTTTTAGTCACAGTACTGGTAAACAGTCCCAACAATGGAAAGCTGCGATAGGTAAAACAATGGCAAGCTGCCATAGCTGCGATGACTGAAGCAACACTTTTATCGTTGAATGAAAGAATAATAAGTTCGAAATTTAACGATACAGTTGGAACTTTCGTTCGGATTGTCCATTTTTTGACACAAAAATTAGGGCATTGCCTCTCTGTCTCTTATCTCGCTCGCGTCCTAGTCTCCCTGCCTGTTAACTTAGTGCTTCATTGCCTCGATGAAGGTCCCAGCTGTATCAAAATACTCGTTGTCGGCAATGACGCGGGATTTTTTTCACAAAAACGCTCTTCTGTCGGAAAAATTGTCGTTCTTCCCGAAGCTGTCTTTTCGTAAACTGCTGATACTATCAATAGATCATCAACAGACGGGTTTACTGGTTTTAGAGAGAAACGTTAAGATTTGGTGAGCTCTCAATTTCCTAGGACGCACGGCTGGTTTGTGGTTGCAGTGAGCCTTTAACTACTCCTGTAGTTTTGGGAATGATGCAGAACCAAATTTTTATCCATCATCAGAAAATGGAGATGCAATTCCAGTCCACTCGCTCCAAATATGGAGTGAATTTTCCGATTTCAAAACAGAAGATCCATTCAAAGTTAACAATACTGCTGGCCATGCCCACTGCAGCCGAATACCTCCGACTTGATTACTTGATTACGTCAGTTAAAGCAATGGGTAATGTATGTGCTATGTGATTTTGACCGGTAGCCTAGCACGCTGTGCGGTGAACGATTACTGTAACCCTTCTAACATCTTTAGTACGTCACTCAAGTTAAATCTACATGTCGCGAAAAAAGAGAGTTTGCAGTGCTTCAAGCACGCCTACCACAGTGATCTCACAGTTACGTCAGATCTGACAATAGACTGCTGAAATAAGCTAATTTCCAGTTTCCAAATTCCGAATGCGTTTTGAGAATCCCGGTTCACCACTGATCCTTGTTTCTGATCCTTGTTTCCTTGTGCCAGTTGAAGAACCGTCGGAAACTGAGCTGATACAGATTTCTCAATTTGCAGAAAATGTGGTTGGCTTCGACGATGATGTAAGCTGAACACTTTTTTACTTCCCGTCATTTCTCTCTACTCGGCTGATACTTCCATGTTTCCAACGTTTTTTATCTGTTGCTGAGGTTGCTCTGACGTAACTGTAATCTGACCAAGCGGTTGCCTTCGTAATGCTTCTCTTAAGCAAAAGACCAGTGACGTACTAAAGATGTTAGAAGGGTTACAGTAACGGGCTTCAAATCAAAACCGAAACTTTTGTCCCCCTTTCGAACGAGTGGACTGTAGTGCAGCCCGATTGATTGAGAGGCTGGAAAAAGATCAGAAACAAAATGGCATATTTGAGGCCTGTTCCAGGACTGATCACTCAACAGCCGTTAATCATGTGTGCAGTAGCTTCTACTGACGAGCTGGCATCTGCATGGTACAGTCGAGGCTCCATAATGTATTTCCGTATTCAGGCCCGGATCAGACTGGCAATCTGCAGAAAGTCGATTTTCAGTAGGGCAGATACGGAAGTGAAAGCCCGAGTCCAGTGCGGATGCGGCCATACGGTAACAAGCGCAAAGCGACACCGACGAATTTCTTTTTTTCAGGAGACTGATAGGAAACGCCTCAACGGAGCACTACCAACCGCAACTTTACAGATCAGTGACACTAGTCGCCAGTGACATAATGACGCCCAGCGTTCTGAAAACCCTCAGTAACGCCACCGAAGTCATCCAAAGCCTGGACGGCCTATTCGCCGCAGTCCTCCATACTGTGGCCATGTCTCCGCTGACCAGAATGGCCCAGTTTCAAGAGACAACAATCGTGGGTTGTCGTCTGCAGGTAGCCATCGTACTGTACCGACGAAAACCGGGTATGTTTCCGCAGGCAATGGCCGGAGTACCGCCGTCAGACGAAAACCATGCTTGTCAGGCCGCCAAGTACGCACTGGACCTACAACAAACCTTGGTGGAGTTCGTGCTGTCCAACAAGCCAGATTTCCGGGTTCGGGGGAGGATAGCCCTTGGATCGGGCTCGCTAGTAGGGGGTGTGATGAATACAGCCATACCGCGGTTTTTCGTCTACGGTGATTTGGTCCCTTTCAGTCTAAGACTGTTGAGCTCCATGGGAGAAGGTACACAGCTATCTGGCTCTACGGTGTGAGTGGTACGTGGTGGTGTTCCTGCTTATTACTTCGTTGCTTTGCAGATGGAGGCATCGCAATAGGGCAAAGCACAAAAGATCTGCTGGATAGGACAGAATATGTCACAGAGCCGCGAGGACGCATCAATTTCCGTGACAAAAGTCATACGTCTTATTGGCTAAGTGGCACAAAAGAAACACTGAAGCAGGTCTTCGAAGTTCACAATCTACAACGCAATACGATCATGCGCCGACCAGTTTTTGTCAAAGACATTGAGCATTGATACAAGGTCTTGATTTTCCAACATTCATCCCATCGCCTGTTGGAGAAGTTTCCAACCTCTCTGCTCGTCTCTTTCGGTGCCGTAGGATCACTCAGCTACCCAGTCTGATGTGGTTGCTCTTCGTTTGCGCTTCTCGAGCCAGGAAACGCGCCGATGGAAAACAAATTTCTTCTATGCTTTGTTTGCCCAGCTCTTACCTTATACAGTACACGCATGACGAGAAATTATGAGCCAGTAACAATTATGGGACAGACGCGAAGGACGGCAAAATGGAAATTCAACCGTAGAAAAGTGTCGGAAAGTGTATCACTTTAAATCGGTCGCCTACGTACGTGCTTCCGTACCGCTGTAGCGAAAGAGCCTGGTCCATAATTTTTACTGGCCCATTATTTGTTATCGTGCGTGTACGTAGAACGGACTGTGCTTGTACGTAGAAAAGTGAGTTCAGCGGTCCAAGTGACACCTCTTAAAAGTGGACTGACTAAAACAAGTCATGTCAGCACAAAGTAAATCAAAGTACACACAGTTTGCTGGGGATGAAAGATTTCATTCAAACTAGAAAAACTCCATTTCGAATTCCATGGCCACCGTACTCTCCTTTCCCAGCATTTCTCCCACCTTGACCATGACAGTATGGTCATTGAACACAAAGTCTACTTCCTCCCCACCATTCCACACCACCTTCTTGACCGTTCTTTCCAGTCCCACCACCCTGACCGAGCCCATCGCCGGCACATCCTTGTACTTATCATTCACTACTGTCGATTTCAACTTGCCATTCTTCATCTCGAACTGCACCAGTGAGAAGTCGCCCTTCTGCAATACGTCCATCTGTTCACCGTCATCCCAGTAAACCTCTCCACATGCCTTCCCGGTCTTATCCAGCATTACCACCAAGTCAATCGGGTTCTGCCGAGTCTTCCCCGTCGTCACTTCCGGTTTCTGCATGGGGACAATCCCTCCTTCTCTCAAGTGCACATTGACTTTGTCCAACGGAGCATCCAGCTCAATCCACTCACCACCCTTATCGCTGATCTTTTTCAAGCTGTAAAAGTCGAACCAGCGACCTTCCGGCAAGTACGCCAGGATCTTGGTGGTGTTGGGTGTGGTGACGGGGGAGAGCATGACGGAGGACCCGATGAGGAACTGCGCGTCGATCGAGTAAGTTCGTTTGTCGTGCGCGAACTCGAAGAAGAGCGGCCGGACTACAGTGTGGCCACTTATACTAGCCCGAAAGAGGAGGGTACTGTAGTAAGGTAGCAGACTGTAACGGGTTAGGAGAACCGTTCTGATGGCTTCGGTGGCGGCGGGCGACCAGGCAGCCGGATCTGTAACCACAAACAATTTTGGAGGAAAATAATCTCTAGAGCACGTTGGTCTAATTACGGTACCATGCAGTGGAGCAGTTTTCGATGTGAGCAGAAACGGCAGCTCGGCAAAAGTAGCGCATCCGGATTACATTCCCAAGTGGCGCAAGCTTCCAGCAAATAAAACGGCAAACATGCGCCACTTGATAAATGCCCCAGTAAAGGGCTTACCTTGGTCGCGGTTGCTGACGGCGTTGTGGTTGCGTGAGAAGGGGTAGAAAGCGCCTAGCTGATGCCATCGCAGGCACAGTTCTTCAGTGGCGTTGTCGCCGAAGCCGCAAATGTCCGCACCGACGAAGGGGATGCCGAACATGTTGAAGTTGAGAATGTCGCCGATGCTGGTCTGCAGGTCTGACCAGCTGGAGCTCTCGTCGCCCGTCCAGTGAGCCGAGTACTGGCCTTGACCAACGAAAGTCGACCGGGACACTACGAAGGGGCGCTTGTTGGGGAAGACTTGCAGCAAAGCGGCTTGAGTGGCTTTAGCTTGGTAGATTCCGTAAGTGGAATGCAGATTGTAGTGAAGACCTAGAAAAAAAAGTCAGAGCTACACAAATTGTCCATTTCGTGTCAGTGTCCTCTGTAAACTCTGTTGACTCGGTCTCAGCGGTCGCAGCGACGAGTAAATACTATTTGACGTCGTTCCTACGGTTTTTCGTACTTGAACCGTTGAAGTGTTACCGTCCAAACTGAAGCCTCGGACAAAAACCGGAATCTTCATTTTGACATTTTTTCGACGCACGGGTTCGTTTAGAGACGAAATCTATCTGACTCTTCCCGCTGGATTATACCTGCGTGATGCTTGGCGGTCATACACAGCGTTCTAGTATTCAGTGTCTTGCCCGCGATATTCGGCAAGTACGGGGGATTTTCCAAGCTGCTGTCTTTTGGACATCCCACCATACTTCCGTCGACAAAGTTAGACGGTTCGTTCATGTCGATCCACAGACCGTCCACCGGCACCACCTTGCGGAAATCCGTTATTTGCTTCAACCAGTACTGACTGATGTTCGGATGGGTGAAATCCGGGTATGCCTGCCATAACAACCAACTTACCAGGGCTTTCTTTCCCAACACTGCTTGATTCACTTACCTGTGGGTTACCGGTCCATACTCTGCCTTCGATGACTTGGTCCGATGCGTTCTGGACAAAGACATTCATGGCAAGTCCGTCGGTGTAAGCCTGATAAGAGCCAGGTGCCTCAGCTGAACTGATACCTGGGTCGACAATCACCACGTATCGCAGACCTTTGGCGTGAACCTCGTTGACGAACTCGGTGATGCCGTTAAACTTGCTGCCATCAATGGTGAAGTCCTTGTTCTTGTCCATGTAATCAATATCGTTCCACTGCAATCATAAAAATGTTCCTTCAACACAAATAAAAGTCCGACAAAGAAACAAAAATCAAATGTCGGTAAAAGAGTTAATGCAGATCGTCGCTTCAAGTGACGCACGTTCCCAGTGTAATTGGCTGATAGCGTGCGCCACTGGGGGAAGCGGCCTGGCCCCATTTTATTTGTCGAGCTTGGCAATGCGAAAAATGCTACTGGCTCTTTTTGTAAATCTTTCCAAACGGTCAGCACTGACTTCCGACTTCTACCGGTGTTACATCGTGTCTGCATTTGCCCTGTACACTTGACAGTTTTCGACGAGGCCTACTTGAGCGTCCAAAGGTATACCAGCCGCCAAGTTCCTCTCCATGACTTTCCTAGTGTTCTCGACGGACCCATAGCCCCAACGACAGAGATGGTAACCGAGAGCCCAGTATGGAGGCATCTGAGGTTTGCCTAGCAGCTCCATGTACTGACTGGTCACGTCCTGTGGGGAAGGACCCAGGAAGAAGTAAAAGTCCAGGACACCGCCGATGGTCCTGTAGGTGATTGCCGGCGTCGGCTGCAGGATCACGTCCATGGCATTCGAGTTGAACAGAAGGACGCCGTTGGCATCTCCGTCTTCTTCCATGGAGAAGTAAAAAGGATGGACACCGTATAGTGGCGTTTCCTGCAAAGAGGAAAACACTATCACAAACCCAAATTTCGGCACCCGATCCAAAAGCAACATGCCGAAATACGCTTTCCCACGGTAACGATCACAAAAGCAGTATGACGAGCGTTGGTTGTTTTCAAACCGGGTTCAGTAAGCCCGCAGAAAAGTGGCCAAGGTAAAGAACGAACGTATGCCGAGCTTTTGTTTTGTTTTACTAAGTGTGGCATATTTTTGCTGCTGTCGGCTGAGAGCGTGCGCAGCCTGAAACAAAGCCGAAAGCACTGTTTTATCGAGTGGCGCATGTATTCAATGTTATTGACCTGTAGGGTGCGCCACTCAATAGATAACACGAACACTTCGATCAGTACCCGTACCAGGTTCGGATAAATGTCGGTGGTCCACATGGTGAACTGTTTCCAGTTGACAGAATGCAGGAAGTGTGCGTCGGTATGTTCGCCCAGGCCGTAGATATACTTGGACGGGAGCAGGGAGCTAATCTGGATGAACTGATCGTAGAACGCGAAAGTGTTGGTCGCGGTATCGACGAGGACTCCTCCCGTGCTCTTTCGTTTGACCTGGAAACTGAAGGGTTCCTTCGTAACCACAAAGTCATACAACGTCGTGTCAGGTTTAGAGAATGGGGCTCCCGGAAGTACGGGTAGAGGCACTTCATAGCGGTCCTTGGTTGCGTCGGTGATCTTGACGTGAAGCCGTTGGGCTGTGTCGAAGATGACTTGGAGACGAAGCGAGTTGATAGGGTTCGGGTAGATGTCTTTGGCGTCCTTGCTTCGTTGAAGAGTTCCTTCAAAGCCGTTGGCCGTCTCTTTGTAGTTCTCTAGACGATAGGTCGGGTACTTATATGGGTAGAAGCAAGCCGGAAGTCCAAGTTTCACGGTCCCGTTAACCATCTGCAACAACCAACCAATCAAAAGACCAACAAGCAAGCGACGGCTCGGTACCGGTTCGAAATCCCGAGATTTCAGTATCCCGCGACTCACTATTTCCGAGCGTAATCCCGGTGGTACTAAATCTCGGGTCACCCAGATCCCGTGAAATCACAAAAAATCCCGTTGAACTACAATCCCGGACGTAGTGGTAGCAAATCTCGTGAAACTCAAATCCCGGAAATTTTCGAAAATCCCGGTGGTCTAAAGCCTCGGGATCACTCCCACATATGGAAATTCTCCACTCGATACATTTACTAAATCGAGAATCGACAAATAATCCCGGGAAACTACATTCCTGGGTTTTTTTGTATTAATCCCGTTCTGTAACCTAATGCAAAAGCGTTTGGCAAGCGCTGATGCAACATGGAGTGAGATCCAGGTAAAGTAACGAATTCGATCCATAACGGTCGCATTGTGCAGAAGAGGAATTAGTGCGCTGAATTCAAACGGGTCAGTAGAGACGGAACCCGACAGGCACAGGGATTTCGAACAGTCTGGTTTCACACAAAGTGGGAAACTCTCACAACTGTCATTACTCACAGCATATTCACTTAACCATAAAAAAATTCTACGGATCCCGAAAGCGAGTGCCGACAGAATGCGATTCCCGAGAATGGTGCAGAGATCACCGGGACTTTTACTGTAAGGTTCCTCTGGGATTTCATCCCTCCGGGTCTTCCGTACAAATCCCGGAATTTGTCGATCGTGGGATATACGTACTACGTAGCACGGAATTCGGGTTCCCCGATATTTCATGCTCCCGGGTTTTTTGTAGTAATCCCGGGATCTGTCCATCCCGGCATATATATATATATATAGCACGGGATTGGGTACACCCGGGATTTCACCGCGGGATTTCGTAACGGAGGGAATAATGCTCCCCACCGACGGCTCACCATCCCACCGAAATACGTCTAATCAAACGCATATCAATCAACCAATGCGAAACATAAGGCCAGCTGACGTCACACAATCATCTGTTCAGAACTTACTCAACGTCAGCGCAGCCCAGCGAAATATCGAGGCTCAAACCACAACAAACGTTGTACGTCATCGGGTAGCGGAAAACCGTATGACACTGTAGCGTAACACGGTTTACAATCGTGACGTAATGCGCCACTTCAGCTGAGCAGAAAGCTACCGTGAAAATTCTGATTTCATAGTATGAAAATCGAAGCATACCTGTACGGATGACCGTTGATTCCAGCAGCACCCTCTCGCCATACAGGATGCTTCGCTGATGTCCCCTTGTGGAAGACAGTCAAAGCGATCGTCGTCCGCCATGGTCGAGCAGACAGCGTTGCTTTCAACCTCGGCAGCGTCGTTGTCTTCGGGCGTAAGAATATCATCGTCGACATCGTCTTTGATATTCCTGCTTCCTTTACTTTCCACTTCCTTTCTTTTCTCTTTAGCTTCCTCAGCGTCGAAGCTCTCTTTTGCTTCTTGGAGCATTGCCAGTAGCAAGGCTTCCACCAATACATCTTCAGACGAACGGTCCGGATGGTCGACTTCACTGTCGTCAGGTGAATCGACGGATAAAATATTTGTCTCGTAATTCACCACTTGAACGCTGACAAAGATGGACGGTGACTGGACGTCTAATTCACTCGGGGTGTCGCTGAACAGGTTGCTGAACAGCGTGGAAGGGTACGAGTTGGGTAGGATAAGAAAGTGGACGGTGAGGATGGTTAGCAGGCACAGGATGACGGTCAAAACACAGCACGACCTGTTGCGCTTCTTCAACCTGGGTTCCATTTCCGCTTCATATTTCGGAGGGTCATCTTGCGGGATAATTAGTAGCGTAGTATCCCTGTCAACCCCATCTACATCTATGGGATGAGTCTTGATCAAAACTCCCATGACTCTCTATATGTCAACACATGCAGTCGAAACAAAATTCTGCAATCAGCAAAACAATCTAACCCTGAGAACTATAATTAAACTTTCGAGTGCAAGTGTACTATGCTCTGTTCTTTAAACGGAATCGTAAACAAAGGCCCGCGTGATGTGACTTGTGTATAAAGATACTGTAAATGATTTCGATAATATATTAAATGCCTACGTTTGTCCCAGACGTACGGGGTCCTCGAGGTTCTTTTTGTACCGCCTAATCTTACGAGCCCATTTCAGGTCTTTGATCGAATACAAGTGCTATCTGAATTGTTTAACCACCTTATCGGTCATATTTTATTACTTCAAAATTCGCTAGGTCAGCGCTCAGGAGACGAGGACCAAACAACGACCAGGAAACATCGTTCATTCTTGTCGTAACTCGTGAGCTACGAAACTGGAGAAATCCTCAAAATCAACAATAAGAGAAAACTGGAAATTAGAAAAATCAAGCACTTACATTCGTCCAAAAGAGCACGAGATCAGGGCAAGGTAACGGGCACAATAATGAAACGGACTTTCGACATCCGACATGGTACTCCGTCTTACTCTTCACCTTCCCCCGTCGTCTTTCCATTCAGTCTCACCCACTTCGGCGTCTGTCTGTACTTGTCCCACTTCCTTTCATTCCACAGGTCGTTCGAGCAGCTATCACACCGCCATGTCAGGCGGCCCCAGATGATAAGCTCGCACTTCCCGTAGGATTGCCGTATGCGTCGCCATTCACTGTTGCCCACTTTCGGCTGCCTAGATGTTGGCAGTGGCCATAACAGCCTACTAACGGCTTCCTCGGAGTTGAAAGAGGTTCTTCGACGGGACGACCTGAATAACAAAAACAAACCGCCAACAACTCGAATCTGGCGAGCATGGTCAGAGGTAAGAATTCTTGGAAAGCGTTTCAGTTTTACACCAACCCACGAATCCGAACTTTCACACCAACCCACGAATCCGAACTTTCACACCTGAAAACCAAAAAACGATTGTTAACATTCTTCTTAAACATTCGTAAAATACTGTAATGCTTCTTCAACTTCGCGAAACACGTCATGATACGCGCAAAACATCCCCCCGAGGGTTGTATAGTCACCGGACCGGGGTTTAACTCCACGCGCGCGATCACGTGATTCGCGAAGTTCAGGAAGCATCACAGTAATAATCCTTCCAAAAGAACGGGAGCTCGGAAACCAAACTCGACACACAAATATTTCAAAGTGGCGCACCCACTCGATGTTATTGGCTGAAAATGTGCGCCACTTGGGAAATAAAACTCGCCAAGGTCGTTTCCAAGTCGCACACCCTTCCAGCCAATATTGTTGAAAACGTCCGCCACTTGAGGAAACAATCTAGCCGAGTTTATTTGCTGAGCTCTGAGCTTACTCCAGTCGGCCGGACGGCGACTTGGCGGGGAATGTCCATGGTCGTTACATCGGTGTCTCCAAAGAGAATACGTTCTGGCTTAAAACAGAGCAAGCGCCCCACTTTTCTGCCAGGCTCGCCAGGAGGATATCGGAGAAGCTTACAGGCTGAGTTACTAGCCCCTCGTCAACGGAACATCAAGTCGATCAAATTGAGAAGTACGAATAATTTCGTCACTTTCACGGACCGACTCGGCAAACATCTCTACAGAGGTGAAGCTTTCTCAGGGAGAAAGTAGGAACGCAAGTCAAGTTCTTTGCCCGCAGTAATTCTCAACACGACGTGTCCAAGTTAGACCTTTTGGCAACGACTAAAGAAGATAACGGCAGTATGGAATCTAAGCGGCCGGTTCAACGGTGAAATAAATCCGACAAGGCTCCTCTTCAGGTTCGCGGACTTTGACTTTGACTTTGCCATTCTTCCTCTTTTTCTTGTAGCGATCTCTTCTTCTCGATTTCTCGAGGCCGTGAACGCACATTTTGCTGCACTTAGTCCGAAACTTGGATGTGATGAGCTCGCAGTTGGGCGACCATCGGGAACGCCTGGGTTTCTCGACGTTTTGCTCGACCGGAAGTGCCACCGAAGGAACGGCACGAATCAACAAGGGCTGACCGGAAGAATTCAGCGGGGCTGAAGGCACAGGAAGGGCATTTGGGGTGACTAAAGCAGCGTCGAGCAGTAGCGACCGATCCCAGCAACAGCTCCAGCATCTCCAAGGTTGACAGAGGAAAGAACTGCTCAGAGGCCTTACCGGCGTATTCCAAACCGGAAAACCGAATCACTACACCTGAAAAAAAAGAAAACGCACCGACTTAGAAGTCAATCCGTATTTCAATTGGGCTTAATCAAACAACAATGGGATAATCTCGTTGTTTATCCACGAAAAAGGGGCGGGGACCTAGGCACACAAACTCGACAAGATCCTCTGTCCAAGTGGCGCACGTTCCCAGCAAATAATACTTAGAATCTGCGTCGCTTGGAAATACAGCCTTTTTCAGTGGCGCACGCGTTCAAATGAGAACAAGGACAACGCGCGCCGCTTGACAGAGCAGTCTTGCCGAGTTTGTTTGCCGAGCTCGAAATTCACTCGCGTTAAGTAATACTGCAACTTGACGAGGAATTTCTGTCGTGACTGCATCGACCTCTACGAAAAGGACGTAATCCAGCTGAGCTGAGAGCAGAACCCACTTTGCGGGAAGCTTTGCCAGCGGTACATCGGGAAGTCTAGCTTCAAAGGCTGGTTTATTATTTATTCATCTATCAAGTCGGATTCAGCAGTCTTAACGATCAACTCTCCGACAGTGTTCCCAGAGTCTTCCACCATCAGCTTCTCTGGTGTGCGTTCACGGGGAAGTCCGTTTTCTGACCCAAACGGGACAGCTATTCTTTCGTCCGTGTGCAAAACAGGAAGGGTGTGAATGAGATTCTCTTCGTCCACTTCAGTGCTTTCCGGCTCACCTATGTCTGTTGGGCCGTCATCTTCACGTCCGCAGAACTTGACCTAAAAATCGTATTCAGCTGGATACCCTTCTCTATTCGGGAAGGAGTGCAGGATTCCTGTACAGTTGCTCTCTTTGGTGGTGGGTGAGACTCTGTTCCAACAAGGCAACAATCGACCACTGCACAAGACTTATACCGCGGCATTCTTCCCTCGTTCCTAAAAAATGAACCAGTGAAAGTCTAGCACCTTTGTCAAGGCAGTCGGAAGAATAGAAGCGCGACCAGTCGCTCAGCGAATAGAGTTGAACAGATAGTTTCCCAAGTGACGCACTCATTCAAACTTTCCGGCAATAAGAGCGCGCCACTGCGTCTTGAAAAACGATCTTAGCGACCCCGCTTTCCGAGCCGCGTGATGTCATCGCAGACAGGCTTAACAATCGTGAGTTGCTACATCGCCGCGCTTGTTCAAGTGGGCAATGGTAACATGTCCGACTCCTTTTGGACGTCATGGGATCATATCATGAGTAACGAACCGTAGTGTGTAGATGACTAATCTGTAACTTGAACTATGAGTCTATATAGCTGTTGACGGCGGAGAGTCAGCGATGTCTGCATGAACGAGAGGAGCGAGAACCAGAGGAGAACTGATCAAACACACCCAGTTTACTCTCGCTTGTTGTCTTTCTGCCTTTCGCTGATAAACAGCCATGACAAAATTTAATTTACATTTCTGAGTTTGTAGCTAGTAGTACCATATCTCCTCTGGTTGCATTGTGTAGAAGCTCATGACTAATTTTGCGACCATTACGAAATTTTAAGCGAGGGTTGTGCTTATCGATCGCGAACAATTGGCGGAAACCGGAAACGACGGGAAAGTCATTACTTATCAACGCGTAAATTGTCGATTGACTCTCACCTCCTCTTAACGAAGTCAGTGCGATGTATCCGGACTTGGAAGGCGGCAAGATGGAGTCCCAATATGTGGGAAGAGGTCCGGGACGGATGGACCTGAAAGACTACCAGCCGGATTGGGAGCTAGAACACGTAAGAATGGTTTCCCTCACAGGTGAACTGGTAGATGAATCTCACCTGTGTCTTATCTCGACAGAGATGGCTGGGTATCTTTCAAGAGCTAGACGTGGACGGCGATGGAAAGATCAAGATCCGACACATGATCCACCGGCTGCAGCAAGGCAAGGAGTTGAGCATGCCAGAACAGATCCGAGATGATTTACTTCGAAGAGCAGACTTGAATCGCGACGGATATCTGGAATTTCATGAATTTCTTCGACTGGTAAGAATCAAATTAAATTTGGTTTGTCGAACCGTGTTTGGCTGTGGTAGTCACGCTGTTGCGTCCAAAGCCACTTGGTGGTAGACACTTGATGGTGACGTGAAATCGGTCCCAAGTGTTTCTGCCTTACGGCATACCAGAGTGTAAAACTTGTTGCTTCCGGGCTCCGGTGGCGCACACCAATGGCTACCAATGGACAATGTGCGCCGCATGATGCGGGCGCTCAACGCACATTGTATCGTTCCGGTCGGTTAGCGCAGTCGACGTGCATAAAGTGGATGGTACTCCGCCATTGAAAGTGAGAGTGAGAAAGTTCTCGGATGGTCATTCCGCGGTCTCTGAACCAACTTATAGATTATGGTTCTTTTATAGGTGGAGTTGGTAGATGAACACGCACATCTGGATCGTTTCCAGAAAGTGCTAGCTATAGCTTCCTACGTGGTCGTCCCTGAAAGTGATCGTCCAGATTTTGTCGAGTCAGAACTGCGGCACTACAGCTGCTGCCCACCGCCCATCTTCATGATCCTGATTTCCTTGACAGAGCTAGGTCTGGCCTTGTACTATCACTTCACTATCAAGGGAGGCATGGGTATGAACCACGGAGTGGATCGCAAGGACATCCTACTGTACAATCCTTACAGACGGAAGGAAGCTTGGAGGCTGTTGTCGTACATGCTGGTCCACGCTGGGTAACTTTCCTTCCATTTCTTTCCTTCCTTCCGCCTGTAAATCTGTCTGTTTTCAGATGGTGGCATCTGATTGTTAACCTGCTGGTTCAACTCATCCTGGGGATACCTTTGGAGCTCGTCCACAAGTACTGGCGAGTCGGTACGTATGGGCACTTCGGGTCTTTCTTGTCCAACTATCCTTGTAAGATTTTTATGGGGGTTTGCTTTGTTGTTGTCTAGCTCTGGTCTATTTGTTGGGAGTGGTGGCTGGATCACTAGGAACTTCGGTGACGGACCCGAATGTCTTTCTGGCAGGAGCTAGCGGTGGAGTATATGCTTTGATTGCGGCTCATTTGGCCAGTATCGTTATTGTAAGTCTTCATTCATGTGAAATATTCAGCTGAAAATGATCATTCTTGATAAGCCTTAGTGTTCGGTGTCCCTCGAGTCAGAAAGTACTGTCGTACATCACGGAGAGACAACGATGAATTCTGGAAATTTTCTACGGTCACTTTATACGGATCACTTGTACAGTATCAAGATGCTGTACACGCAAGACGAGAAACTATGGTACAGTAAAAATTATGGGACAGGCGGAAAGGACGGCGAAAAGGAAATTCGACCGTAGAAAAGTGTCGAAAAGTGTATTACTGTGAATCGGTTGCGTACGTACGTGCTCCCCTACCGCCGTAGCGAAAAGGCCTGTACCATAATTTCTACTGTGCCGTAATTTCTCGTCCTGCGTGTACAATGATTTCATAAAATCATTTTTGTCTTTTTTGTAGAACTGGAAAGAGATGGAGTACAACTGGATCCGGCTGGTCTTCTGGATACTGCTGGTCGGTTCGGACGTCGGTGTGGCCGTCTACTACCGACACTTCTACGAAGGAACGGATCGACCGCGCATAGGGTACACGGCGCACTTTTGCGGCGCTGTGTGCGGCTTCCTGATGGGCGTTGTCTGCCTGAGGAACCTGCGCAAAGCGGCATGGGAGCGCGTCTTCTGGTGGATATGCCTGGTCCTTACTTTTATGCTTTTTATCTTTGCTATTTTGTGGAACATTTTCTGGCCTGGTTTCCCGGACCAAATCGTGTAGATTTTTGTCCGAGCTTTCCCTTATTTTGTATTGACAATAGTTTTACTGTTTTATCGTTATCTTGGAAAACTGTTATCCACGTTCGACTTTTTGCCATTTTTCGGCCTTTTGATCGATTGTTTCAAGTTTTTCTCATCCACGTTTTGCGGAGCTTTATTTCTGTTGGACTTGGTAGGCGACCTTTTCATTCTCCGACGTTCGCAGAGCGCGGTCGTGAGTAATCACTGAGTTTTCATTTTGTGCGATTCCTAGTTCGTAATTACTTGTCACCTTTGATCAGGGAAGGACACAACAAACCAATAATAATTCCACGCATCCATGCAGAATTAATTTCACCTGCCTACAGTAGTATGTGCTCCGTATTATCCCTTCATCACCGTGAGTGTGATCAGGTTTCTTCATTTCGCTCACAAGGAAGCAATCCTGACAGGCCGCGCTTGCGGTTCGTTTGGGACCTGTGAGAGTCTCCAACTGTTATTCCGAAGCTTTTCCAGCCTCATTACGCACAACATGATCGTTTCCCTCGATCCTTAACCATCTCTTCCAACATCGAGCATCTGTAGGACTTGATGTTTCCTTCTGATGTTTCTGTAGCACTGTACCGGGCCGGCCTGTTGTAGTGGTGTAACATCGCAGAGAAAATCCACTTGCCCTGTCGACGCGATGGCAGATAACATTTAGGGGCTGAAATGATTCGCAGCAATCTCAGACGGCACATGGCTAGCGCGTCGATCTATCCGTACCTCGGCCCAAATGGCTCGACCTTCATCAACAACGCCATGGAGGAGAACCGAATGTCCCACGGCGCATCGGTTGTCCTCGATGCCGAAAGAGCTGCCGACGAACACCTGGAAAACGGACATCATAAAAAGGACTCCGAGTTCGAACGAGTTAGTTTCGACATTTGAATTTCTTGATACTGACTCATCTTCCGTAGCCACAAGCGTTTCGTCTGTTTACCCCGGACAATCGGAACACTTTTGTACGATATACAGTACTATGCTCTCTTGTAGCGATGGCGTGGAATATTCAAAATGTTGGACTCATCGAACACGGGCAAAGTCCCAATGGCTCAACTGAAAACTGCTCTGCAAACCAATGCGTTGAAAGTACCGACCAACATCCAGGAGAAAATGCTTGCTCAGCCTGCAGTCCATAAGGACGACCATTTGGATTTCCACAAATTTCTGCGCCTGGTGGGCATCGAAACGCTACTAAGAAACTTGCTCTGGAAATCGATTACGTATTGTTGTTGAGGGTTACAGGTGGAGAACGTCGATCGATCAGCGCACCTTGACAAGTTCCGCGGAGCTCTGGCACGCACCGCTTACACTATCCTGCCCAAGTCACACCGAGCGGCCTTCGTGGAATCCGAGCTCAAGGAGTACAATTGCCTTCCGCCACCCATCTTTCTTCTGACCATCTCGCTGGTTGAGCTCGCTGTCTTTCTTTACTTCTATTTCACCCAGAGTGCCGGAACAGCCATGGACGCCAGCATCAGTTTAAACAACACATTCATCTATAGCCCTTACCGACGGAAGGAAGCCTGGCGTCTCCTGTCGTACATGCTGGTCCATGCCGGGTACCACCCACTCTTTCCTCCAACCAATAACAGAATAGGTTTTCCGCTCACCAAATTTGTTTTTTCCAGATGGTGGCATCTGACGGTAAACCTGCTGGTCCAACTCTTTCTGGGGATACCGCTGGAACTTGTGCACAAATATTGGCGCGTAGGTGGGTCCTCCTCCTACTCTCCTTGGCCCGCACATGTCTTGTTTTTTCAAGCGTAGAATAAATACAGGCTTCCAACAAATGACTTTTGCAACTCGTTTAGCCATCGTGTACCTGTTCGGAGTGATCGCTGGTGCCTTGGGGACCTCTGTAACCGACCCGAACGTTTTTCTGGCTGGCGCCAGTGGTGGTGTCTACGCCCTGATCGCAGCGCATCTCGCTAGCATCATCATCGTGAGTCGAAAGCAAAAATTGCCTTGTCGATGCAGGGAATTTTAAATCGTGGTCGTGACAAATTATAGCGTTGCAAACACCATTTGCAAATATTATGTACAGGATGGATGTACTTTGAAAATGAAGACCGTCCATCTCCGTAAATTACCCGATCAGTGCCATTGGGCGTCGCATGAAAGCCTACGGTCGTTGTTGTGACGTCGAGACCTTCTGTTCATTGCTGAGGTTTCAAAAGATGACTGACGTCCTTGGTTACTCATTTCAGCGCTTGGCTGGTTTTCAGAATTGGAAGCAGATTGATTGGAACTGGCTGCGCCTACTCTGTTGGTTTCTTCTGGTTGGGGTGGATGTGGGTGTGGCCGTCTACTACCGCTACTTCTACAGCGGGCCCGAGCATCAAAACATCGGATACACAGCTCACCTGAGTGGAGCGTTATGCGGCTTTCTGTTGGGAGTGGTAACATTGCGCCATTTCCGAGACATGGCCTGGGAACGCGTCTTGTGGTGGATCTGTCTTTCCATCGTGGTAGCCGCCTTCGTTTTTGCAATATTCTGGAATATTTTCTGGCCCAAGTTTCCTTCTCAGACCGTGTGATGGCGTATACATGTGGTGCCTGGCCGGACGAAAAGTCTTTTCTTTGATGACGCACGCTTTCTTGTCTGTTACAATACATGTTTTTTCCATGCATGATCCAGAATTCAAACCTTAATGCAATGCTATTGGACGGTTCTGAAGATGCCTTTGTTAACTTCACAGAAAACCCTACGGCGTACTCTCTTCCGCAGGCTCATGCAAATTGATACAAACGTAAGTCGATCCCACCGCCAGAAGAAGTAGAAAAATGACATCCGGTGGTTCACCCACCGTGCTAATTGTGTCAAAATCAATGAACAGTCTTCCTGTGAAAATGCCGTACTGCGAGGTCTTTGACCGCCTAGTTGATGGATTTCACGTACCTTACTCGTGCAAGGAAGAAGAACAGCGCAGTTTTTGAAGGCAGTGGCATTGACTGCCGGGAAGGTCACAGAAACTGTTTATGCCTCCGAAGATCTGGAATCAGTAGCAATGATTATCGCGAGAATTCGGCGGGTTCAGACCGGAGATTACTTGGTATACTTACTGTCTATAAGAATAATGCACCGTAGATAAAAGAAAGATCAGCTTGATAGGAGGCCAAGTCGTATGGACTAGGTAATCAGAAGCGGAAGAAGGTTACTTGTTGCCAGTGTTTGACTGAATAGTTAAGTTCTAGGTCGGACTGGCGACAAGCGCGTGCCCTGTACTTTCACAGATTAAAATGAGGTCTTCGTCTGACTTCGAATGGAAACGCGTCACCCGAACGGTCGGCAGGTCTATCAACATTTAATAGTCTTGTCGAACAATTCCGGTCCAATTTCCGGTGCCCTTCTCCCTTTGGCATTGACATTAGATGCCTGCGGTTGGCCAAGTCTGAATGAAAAATATGGGTTCGGCTTGACCGCTAAGGAGTTACTTTCTGAATGCAATCGAGATCAAGGCACTTTACTATGCTGGACGTACTTTACGCATAGTACTGATATATGCGCTCACAGGGGCTGTGCGCTGATTCCTTCACCGTCCCGAGTTTGTGCTGGAAGTACCGCGTTTCCGCAAGGCCGTGCGGTATATTATTCAGGCTGTGCCTACTCCCTCAGTTTCGTCGTTTCTCCTTTGTACCATCTTGTCACCACGAGCTGTGTTCACTGTATGTAAAACCGTATGTCTTCTGTACTTGTACTGGTCCCGCTTGTCCTCGCTATACGTCGCGCTACCACCTTCCAGCTCCGTTAGTGTGTATAAAAGGAACATAGACCTCCGGACGGTCCTGCAGTCGAACCCTGCTGAGCTTGTTTAGGGTTTTTCTCCAGCACATTTTTTCCTGCGACGGATTCAGGTGGTTGATGTATCCTTGCTAGCGAAACTACTTTGTTGTTTTGGATAATGGACGCCCCGGTACCGAGCAGCACCACGTACTCCCAGCTGGTTAGGAGTCTGCCGTCCACGATCGCCCAAGTCTCGAGCTCGACGGAGCCGCCTGGCGACATGTACGTTCAAATGAACGCTGAAGAAGAGCACTCGCATCATCCACTCAACGAAACACCGGCCTTGATGTACTTCTTCGTCACCTGCTTGTCCATCCAGTGCTTCACCGGAACCTTGGGGAATCTTCTGGTGAGTTATCTTTCCCGATCGGGGATTCTGAGACGACTTCCTGCATGGTGCGGAAGTACTCCGTCGTGTCGACAGGGTAATTATCTGGGATAAGCTCAACCAGCCCGTCGAGATATCTGTGATTATTTCCAGCAGGCCCAATTGGTGTTCCGGCTCCCTTTTACACAGAGTAAAGTGATATCTTCCTGGGCGTGATGCAAGCATCGATCATCACAGTATGTGGATGACGAGCGGCCTGGCGCTACTTTGAGATCACGTTGCAACCTAGCTTTAGACATCCAGTTGAGCAACAGGACCTTCTGATAACAGGGTAATACCTCTTCCAAAACGAGTTGTTTGTTATCCTGAACGTGAACGTGACCATGATAAAACTAGGTGAAGCACCATCGGCCTGTGAGCCACAGACGCGCACTGATACTGTATCCACGTTCGTTACAAAATGCGAAGCCTGTACGTACTGGCGTTCTTGAAACAAATGCAGTCAGAGTTACAGTAGCATGGTCGTGGTAGAAATTGCGTTCGTTACAGTTACTGTGACGTTAATGATCTGGTCTCATATTCTTTGCCAGGGTAGTACTGTTTCGGTGTAACGGTGTTTTTTGTCATGACTAGGTAATTGGCTCGGTATTTGTGGAGGACGCCCTGAGGCACACCGGCAACGCTTTCATCGTCAACCTGGCCATTGCAGATCTCTGTATTACTGCTGTCGCTATTCCGTCCAACGCTCTTGGTAAGTATCGATATCAGTAAACACCATGCATAAGTAGGTTGATTCCTTGGAACATGATGTTAATGTTTAATACGGTATGTATAACTGTATCCGTCGGCAAACAACCGACACCTTTACTGCAGACAGCGCCCTCGTTTTTTTACGGTCAACATTTGACATTCCGAGTAGCAAATCTCACTTGAGACTGGCCTGTCGTTGTTTCGTGAAAGACTGATGTTGATTGCAGATTAACGCTGATTGCTTGTTGATGTTGATTAATGTTGATTGGCTAAATTGATGTTGATGGCAACTTTTAAATCGAGAGGCGGAAGTCAAGTACCATAATCTGTATCGGAGGCATTCACCAAACCGCCTTATTACAGGTGCGCTGTATGGGGAAGTCTACTTCGTCACGCGACCCATCTATTGCTCCGGTGAGCGTACCGACAACAAAAGCAAGGGATATGTCGCCGTGCAAAAGTGCAATTACGATCTGCTAGAACCTCAGTTGGATAAGCCGCAACGTCAACGTTAAATCAACAAGTCTTTCCTTGCAGTGGTCTCTACCTTGTGCGCAACGGGATGCCTGGCTTCCTGCTGGAACATGGCGATGATTGCGGTGAACAGGTGAGCTTTTCGTCCCAAGAGCCATACAGTCCTACCTGTGAGATGTGACAATTGCTTCTTCTGCAACCGAACCGCGTTTCTGCACGAGACTGCTGGCCATGCACTGCGCAGCACGATCAGCTGATCGACGTCCGGTTATGGCTTGACTTGATGAAGTAAGCAAGCACGTGTCCGATCAGCTGATCGGTCTCATGCGAACAGCATAGCGAGCAGCCCCGTGTACGCACGTACCATCCGGAACTGAAATCGGGCGTTTGAACTGTCACATCTCAAAGGTAGGACTGTATTAGGTTTCCGCAAGAGGAACTAAGATTCCAACTGTCATTCTCTATTGCATCCCTGATACGAGAAACGTGCAAGCACGACGATCGAGGAAACAAATCTTCCCATCCAGAAAATGTCGGCAAAATGTCTTTCTCATCAGTAATCCAGTATTAATGAACATGAAGCGATAATCAGAAACAAGGTTATAATTTTATTTGGGCAGTTCGGGACGTTGGTTGTCGCAGATGCAACTAGAGGGTGGCTTACAGTCCATCGGTGAGACCGAGGCGGAAGTGACGGCGTGGCGCATTAGCGTCCCATGCGCCTGTTCCTCTGAGCTACAGTGGTTTCGTTAGCGAGCTCAAAAACCCCATTTTCTTGTTGAAAATGGAAAGACCAAAGCGTGAAGGGTAGGATCGTGGTAAGACATTCGCGCGATACAAAGAGCGAAACTAAAGTTGTTTATCGAGAACATCTTCTCGGGAAGTCTTTCAGAAACAAAACATGGACACTCCTAACAAGAACGGGATGAGTCCACAGTCGGACATGGCGAATGGTCAAGACGAAAGTGCCATGAAGGAAATCTACCAGGAAGCGCACTGTACATAAGGGCGGAAATCCGTATGTACTGACCAGCCTACACCAAGCGCGCCTATGAGCGTCAACATCAAGGAAATCTTGTCAACTAGCACATAAACAACAATTATTGCCAATAACAATAGTTTCCAGTTTAATTCACTAAGAAGCAGTCTGGTGTCCTTTCTCTACCATGCGATCCCGCTGATCGGCACCTTGACGTAAGGTGACTTGGATTTCGGTCTACGAGCTTAACACTTCTCGGTCTGAAATTGTCGGAAATTACAGTACTTTCAAAAAAATGGAAGTCTGGCCAGTCGGCTTCCTGTGTAGTCATCCCCGTTATGATGTCAGCAAAGTTTTATCCCGATAAGCGAATTAGAATCAGTTCTTCTCAAAGTTTGCACTGCCTGCTTATTAGCTTTCCGCTTCTCGCTTCCGATTGCCGTGCTGTAGAATTTTTCTACGGCAATGATCCAGGTTGTCTAAATTCATGTGACTTAAACTGTTTACACCGAAAATTTTACGGTATGAAATTGGAGGAGTTCCTAGCTAATTCGCTTCCGCAGATACGTCGGCCGGGAATTATCCAGAAGATCTTAATGTGGTAGAGGAAAATTTAAATTGAGTATCCCAATACGATTGAACCTGTGCTACTTTATATACGTCTTCAGCCGCTTTTTTTAGAGTGATTTGCTACATAGCAAGGCTGATTTCTAGTTCACTACTGGAAACATCTCATTCCGCACTCAGTGGAAATAAATGAAAATTTATTCAATTGGAATGGTTATTTTGCTTTAGGTACATTCTGATCTGCCAGTACGAAATCTACGACAAAATCTACACCCCAGTCAGGACCGGTCTGATGTGCGTTTCCGTCTGGATCGTCATCTACCTGATCGAACTGCCCAACCACGTCGGTTGGGGCGACCTTCGCTTCTCCCGCCTCTTCTTCGTCTGCACCTTCGCCAACCACGTCCACTCCTATGCGCTCTTCTATGTCCTCTTCGGCGTTTTCTTCCCACTGACCGTCTGCTTCATCTGCTACCTGGGCATCTACCTCAAAGTCAAGGACTCCAAACTGACTCGCAGCCGCATTCTCTACTCCAGCCAAAAGGATACTCAAACCGCTCCCACCGACGCCCCGCCCAACTCGGCCAATATCCTCCCTGTTCCACTAACCAGTTCGGTTTCGAAAAAGTTCTACGACGATCTGTTGATCATCAAAGCGTTGTTTCGCGTCTTGATCATCTACGTGATCATGTGGCTCCCTCTGGTCTCGTTGATCGTTCTTCACCTGGAGCACGACGTCAGCTATCTCTGGTACATCCTGGTCTTGCTGACCGCTCACGGCAACAGCTCAGTCAACTACATGGTCTACGCCTTGACCATCGAACATTTCCGACGTGGCTACATCAAGTTGCTGTGCCTGAAGAAATGCTTCAACTTTGACAAGCCGCACATACGAAAGCATTCGCGCATCAATCGTATCAAGACATCGATCAAGAGAAAGGCGGGCTTGGACAAAGAGGGATTGGCGCAAGGCTTGCTGCTACCTGTAAGCCCCTCCACGGAGGTCTTCTCACATTTGATGAGCTCGGAGACTGCAGCCACATCACTGTCCCCGACTAAGTCTCACAGTTCAGGAGACAAGTCAGCGGTGAAGTAGAATGTACCTTTCGACGAGGGTGAAAATAATCTAGTTTCCGTCCACAAGCCAATTTAGTCCCTTCCGCATATTGCAAGCACTGAATCTTGTCGTTCGGTTGTGTATCCTGCATAATAATCAAGCGTTTGAATCCCTGCCATTTTTTGTTATGCGCTGGTGCAGAGGTGGACAGAAGGCTCTGCCCGCCATTGGTTCTGCTGCACCGGTATATATATGGGCCAGCGGCAGAGTAGATCGGTAAGGCGGGGCTATTTAGGAAGTATGGAGCGGGAATAAAGAGAAATTATCAGCAATGCGCCAATCAAAATTGTCCATATCAAAAACTCTGTTCGCTGATTGGCAGACTACGAATATTATTGGATTCATGCCCCGGTCATATGATGTCATCTGGCCACGCCTTACCGATCTACTCTGCCGCTGGCCCATATACACGTACCTTCACATCTTGACACCTTACGAAAGTCTCAGAAAAATACACGACTTTTGCCGTTTATCAAGGTTTATCCCCTTGATTGACTGGGAGGAATTTGACCATGAGACTTCAAAATTCAGAATTTATCATTCTGGAAATTTCTTTCATTATTCTACACTATTCTAGCCACTTCTAAATGATCCAGTTTATTCACAATAAATGGGCTGTCAAGGAAATTTTCAGCTGGACTATACTGTGCGAGGTAAAACTAGCGGAGTTGTCCATGCGAAATCGCATGAGGGAGTTGTCCACAAGTTATCTATGACAGACAGCAGCGTCGTTGGCGCTTTTCACGGACACTTTTCTTTACACACGCCGTTCGAGCTCAGCGTCTTGACAAACATACAAACAGACCACAGATTGGTAAACAGACGGACTGTTACATTTCCCCTTCGTTCACTTTTCGCCACACATGTACACCGGTGCACATTAATTCTCTAACTGCGCCAAAGATGTAACGTGAGACGTGCGAGAAGAAACCCAAAGCCGCACTTGTAAATTTGATTAGCTCTCAACTTTGTTGTTCTTATCATACGCATTTCCTCTCTCCTCTCTTCCGCGTACCTATTGACCAAATGGATTATCCTGCCAGTTTAGGAGAGCTCTCAAACGCTAATGAAAGTACGCTGTCAGCGCCATCCGAGCTAATTTCAAACGTCTCATGGATGCCGAGTGACTCTGCTAACTTCACCAACGAGTTCCCTTGGCAGAACGACACATCCACCGATGTGTTCTTTCCAAACAACGCCACGGAGGCTTCTGTTCAGAACGCAACAAGCGATTACTCTTGGACAAATATTACGAAGGCCTTCTTCGACAATTTTACTTCCGATAGTAGCACGACCAACTCGGACATCCTGATGGACGCAGTGGATCCCAACCGTCAACGCTTTCAGGCAGCCATCGACGACCTGAACCGTAATCCAGCGTATAATAATTTCAACGGCGACCCCAACTTCGGAGGAAATTTCCAAAACAGCCCGCTGATCGACCAGCAAACGTTCTATCCCACTAGTTACAACCCTGTAGGTCCGCCTGAGCTTTCGTCGGATTTTTGCTCTCGTTTGCCCGTTGCTAATTTTGTTCTTGGATTTTAAAGGACTGGTTACCGGCTGCCATCATATTGCCACTGGTTGCTGCGATCGCCTTGACGCTTGCCATTGTATGCCTGATTACAAGAGCCAGGTAGGAAACTGATGAATAATTTCGGCTGCGCGGGTTTAGAACAAAGACTTCCATCGCGCTAGAGTTCATTTTTAAAGTCGCTCCGGTGAAGCTCCAGGCTTGAAATTTTGAAGGGCCGTATTTTCCATATTTTAGCCCGATTTTTCACACACGGTATCCGTTCTCTTTCAGTCGGCTATTCCGAGCCAAGAAAACTATCCTCCTCTCCGAGCCACGTCTGATAACTCCCTATTCCATCCACAATGTTTCACACTACGATATCCCGGTGCAAGTCAACGGAGCCACGCAGTTCCAAGGACAATACAATGCCGCCTTCGATCCGGGTTCTCGCCCGCGAAGCAAGATGGAAGGTCGCAGCAAAGTTTGACCAGGAAACACGACTCATTGTGGGAACTGTGACTTTATTTCCTGTACATAGCGGCTCGATCAAGACGTGGACATCTAGCAGTTCATGAATAATAGTGGCCATGTTTGCGAATGTAATGGCTCCAACGGAATGTGATTACTGTACAGAAATGCTTTTTTGCTTTCTTTGAGTGTACCGCTGATGGATGCTCTGTGAAAAATGTTCCGAGAATCAGTTTCCTTTATGAATGTTGGCGAATGCTGGATGTTATTTCTGGCTAGGTAAGGGCAGACCTTTGTTGACAGTCGGGTGAACTACATGTACCAGTGCTCTTTGACACGATTGCCATCGCGCGCCATTCGTTATTGACAAGCCCGACGGTACTTGTTGCGTCTTGTTGTTACTACAAGGCATGCAGGTATCCATAACTGGACAAACATATCGTTCATACCGGCAATCGGCCTGACCACTCACTGAACTGTAAAAGTCTCTTGTGGTCTTCGGACATTCCGCAGTACTTCTGCTGCTGATTTCGGCTCTATTGTAAAAACCTGCACTTGTCCCCGACGTGACTCAAATGTGAGGAGAATTTTCAAAATCATCGTACTTAATGATAAAATTCGACCGGAAATGCAAACTCGATATATGATCTTACTGAACAGAAAGGTAACAGGAAAGTAGATCCATGCTTTTCCATGTCGGAGTGCGTGTTCTTCGCACGTTCGATGGGAAAGCATGCTCGAGAATGCACGTTCGTGGGCGGGATGGACACGTACGTACAGCTTCCACTCTGAGACAGTCTGAGTCCGCTGACTCATTCCACCACGTGAAACATGACACGTGATGCCACCTTAGATTGGAAATTTGATTTGCCTCATGGAATCATTTCTCCTTTTTCTGCTGCTTCACGTTCCACGTTCTCAGTTCCCAGCCTTTTCTCCCGTCTGAATCTGGTCCACGCTTTGCCTGGGTTTGAAGAAAGCGAGGAGAGGTTGACTGGCAGTCATGCCGTACGTTTCAGGAGGTAAAAGCAACCCTTCGGGCTTTCGGGTTGAACAAGTTGATAACGTGATAACGTCGTCAAGCAATCGTACCGTTTCCCTTATATTTCGATTATCAGGCATAATCGCTGACCATTGGATGTATAATCATGTATTCTAGGAGAGATCGGAGGATCAAACAGAGGATGGTCTCTTACGCGAGTGTGGGACACCTTCCTGACCTTCGTTTTTGGTGTTGTCCTCTTGTGAGTCACAATACATCCGCATAACCGTCTATTCAGTGCTATGGCGCACTAGGCGTATTGGTTCTCATTACCAATTGCCCCACTTTCCCGTCAGGACTGCACACTGGGGCGTATAACTGATGTGTCGCTTGATTGTTGATTATTTGTTGCTGACGTGTGGCTTTTCTATTTGCAGTTTCAGAACCCTTCTTCCAGTAAGCACTACTACTTTAACGAGTAACCACGGTTATTTCCTCTCAATGTTTCCTCTCCCGGGGCTTTGTGAAACACTGTCAAATTTTGGCTGTTTCAGTTTTCCATTGGAGGCGATTCAAGCTCCAGGAGTCAGTCGAGAAGTAGCAGTGCTTCGAGGTAAGTCTTTCCAACAGTGTGATGACAAGTCCAGCTTCCTCCCGTAAGGCTGTAACCGTATATTTTCAGACGTGGGCCGAGTTCTGGTTTCGGGGGTGGAAGGAATATAGGTGGGCTGTCGAGGTCCGGAGGAGCAGCTCCACCGCCATGTACGTTCATCTTCAGTATTTCCATGATTGGGACGTCGGCAGTTGACTCACTCAGACCAAGTGGCGCATGTGTACATTGTTCTTGGCTGAGATTGTGCGCCATTTGGGTTAACGATCTGGGTCTTCGTTTGCCGACGTGGTGCTTGAGCGAAGGTCTGATGGTTGCTATATGTCTGCTGTGTTTCAGGTGGAGCAGGGGGTGGATGAGGGTAACTGAACCCTTCCCGTCGGGTCGATACTCGTGGAGCATACAGAGAGCTTGATCTTCCGAGCTACTCTGTCAATGATACTGGCTCTCAAAACTGTTCTCCGGAACAGCGGGATGTTGGCGGATGAAAGAGCTCCTGAGGAACACCTGACCTATCTTTTCTATCTTGTACAGTGAGATGTGTTTTTTCGTTTTACAGTCTTGAATTTCACAAATGTAGAGGAGTTTCCCGGTTCTTGTATCACATACTCAGCTAAATACTTACTAATGCCCTAGCCTCCTCTCGAAAGAGGATATCTAAATTCGTTTCCACCCTAAGCCCGTAAACGGACTTTTCTCCTTTGTTTTTGATGGGGAATAAAGCCTATATGAGTCCGTCTAACCGCCTTCAAGTCCGACACCCTTCCGTAATGGTTCCGCTCGATTTACAGGGTGAGTACGCCAAGTGGCTACCACCTGGAACTTTGGCGTATACAAAATTCAGACTGTTTGCTTTCCTTTCGTCCCGTCACATAATGTGTGGAACTTTTTACGCTGCTTCCAATGAGATATAGCCCATTTGGATGCGTTGAGACTTGGGTTGGAGCAGTTGACTGGAACGACTTCCGGTTAAGAAAACTTTCCGGCAGGAACAAAACGGGCACTCTGGCACTCCATGTGCCGTCATTTCTTCCCAATTTGGTTTTAGCAGAGGTACATCTGTCTAGGTTCGTATCAGAATTTGGAAAAGATCACAATGAAGTCAAACTAACTTGATGCATGAATCAAGACCGTCGAACTCGACCATTTTGCCGGGAAACCACTCCTCGTGGAACAAATTGTGATTTATGTTCTAAACGAAGACTTCTTACTTATGACTGTTTGTCTTATAGCTCAGTCTTTGAACTAACTTTCTTGAACGTCAAAATCGTAAGATCTCGTCAAAGAATCGAACAAGAATTTTCCTAAGTTTTCCCGAATTCTGAGAAAGCTGCTGATTCTAGCGAACACAGTGTTTGTCAAAAGTCTTCCCCGCACTCAAGTTTTCCTCAGTCTCTCACGAGAAGTTTATGATTCAAGCTCCACATGAGTGCGGCTTCCCCTTCCTGCTTTTAGTTACCGGAAAAAGACGGAAACCATTTTGAGAAACTTTATTTTCAGACGTCCACCCAATATTTTGGAACGATTCGCTAAAATTGCCGAATCAATAAATTAACAAGTGGTATAATGAACCACCATAATTTTCGCAAAAGCTAAACTACCGCCAAGCAATTTGTGATCAGCAGTTTTAACTTAGAAGTGCAGATGAGAGAAAAACGGATTATTTTCCTGGAGGAAGGAACAGCGAAATTTTCACGCTGGAGCAGGTATGCGGTTGCACCCTCCCTAGTCTTGGGTTGAATTTCGACTTCCTTTAGCCATTCATTCTGGCCAAGTTATTTTTAAAAGATAGCAAAAGGGATACTAAACCAAGAAAAAATAGTGATGGGGACCAACATACACTCAGTCGAGAGCGCCATGAATATTACGAGGTTGTAGTCACTTGGCGTACTCACCCTGTAGGAAATCAAACCGGTCGAAACGGTTGTCCCATCAAGCTGGTAGGGGGATAGGGCATGGTATGATATCCTTATCTTTTACTTTTCCGCTTAAACAAGAGCTCCCTAGACTACGAGGTACAGGACATAATTCGGGCATAGCGGTTTTCGCACCATAATTCGGGTATATTTTTTCTCAGCTCCTGTAGCGAGTCATCACCTGTTTCTTGCTTCCCGAGGTAGATCAATCTCTCTTTTCATAGTATTGATAGGTTGAAGAACCACAAAACATCGAAGCTCAGAGGAATTTGTCTTGGGAGACGGGTCTGTGCAATGTCAAACAGCCTAAAGTTGTATCAACCAGCGTACGATGAGGAATCAATCAAGTGTCGACGATAATGCTCAAACGTTTTGCGCTGCCCCAATTATGATGTGAAAAACGGTATGCCCGAATTATGTCCTGTACCTTGTACCGTACTTATTTGAGCAGGGTTCCTTCTTAGCTTGCAACATATTCACTGAGAGGACCTAGTGCATTTCGGAGAAAGTGTCTGTTATGAAGCTGTCAATATTTATGGTACTTGGGAGAACACGCCATTCCGTCAGGGCAGCGATATTCAGTGGAAACCGTGCGCGGGCGGGGTGCAAACAGGAGACTCGGGTTTCTGGTTCGGAATACCCTTGCCGGAAGTTTATCGATGTGACGTTCAGATCCAAGGTAGGCCCTTCGACAGTACGGACTGTGGAACTATCCCATTCGTATGACGAAGCAGCTGAAGTCCGGGCGGAGAACCGGTAATCATCTACCATCTTCCGGATGGCGTGCAGCAAATACTCGAACCGCTAGGATCTAAACATACTAGCTTCTTAGTAAAACGGGAAGTTACGGTACGGTGCAATCCCTCTTGTTGGTCATGATCATCGACTAATTCTACCAATCACAGCATCCTCCTTGTTGACGTTGGATCCTCTGTTGAGTTCTTTCCGCATCCATAGCATTAAAAGCACCGCTTCTCTTCAGTTCTTCAGCGCGCGATCGCTGTTGTGAAGGTCACTCCACCGGCTTTCAACATGGATGGACATGTGATCAAAAACCTGTCGTCGACGCATGTTACTTCCGTTAGCATCTATCAGTCTACGGCCTTTATTGTTCTTATGATTGGCACCATGATATTTGCATTAATTGGCAACTCTTTGGTCCTCTTCATTATACACTGTTCAAGCGGACATCATCATCGGCCTGTCTCCGTTTATGTTACGTCATTGGCTATAGGTGAATTATACTGTATTACTGTAATTTAATTCATAACTGGGGCTGCGCAATCACCTTCTTTTTACCAGGAGACATAATAACAGCGGTCTTGAGTATCTCGGCAGAACTACACTGGGACGTTCTTGGCAGAGGACCGTACGGGAACATCACGTGCAAGGTGTCAACATACACGCAATGCTTCCTGTTTGTCGGGAAGGCCTTCGTGCTGGTCAGCATGAGCCACGACTGCTATCAAGCCATCTGCCGACCAATGTCGCTATCTCGGTCCACACAGCGCAATCGCTTGATGGTCCTCGTTTCATTTTGCCTAGCGGCAATTGTCTCCATTCCGCAAATTTTCATATTTCTTCAGGTACCACATGGAATGGCAGGCCGGCAAACGATACGTACAAGATCGTCATTCCAAGTGGCGCACGATCTCATAATTATCTGTAAAAATTCGCTGCGTCCTCGCAGTACGCAGAGGTACGTAACGATGCACCCCGTAAGAGGGGGGAGGTTAGACAGGTAGTAAAGGCGGACCGGGGCTGTACTTTACGTCAACGATGAAGGGATGGGCGGACGCAGCGAATTTTTGCAGTTTGCACATATTATTCGCTGGAAGAATGCGCCACTTAGGATATCGGTCGTGTACGTTTCGTTGGTCGGCCTCCCGAATTATTCGATACAACCTCATGAATGTTTTTTTAACGATCGATTTCGATTTAAGTTGAATTGGTCCAACACCGAGACCATGGCCAGCAGCTTGAATTTTGGCAGGTGGACACCGGGGTGGTCAGTAACGGACAGGTAATACTGGCTTGCCGAAGCCACGGATATTCCGCCAGCTGGCAACGGAAGCTCAACGTCACCTGGCTAGCCCTGTGTGTCTTTGTGGCTCCCCTGTGCGCTGTGACCATAAGCGGCGTCAAGATTGCCACCACGGTCGACGTTGCCTGCTTGCCCTTGGGAGTAGCCAGCCCTCTCCAGCAGCCTTCTGCGGATAGAAGGTCCAGAATCGTCGGCCGAATTAAGCTACGGGCCATCAAACTGACCGTCCTGGTCCTGTTGGCTCATATCTTCTGCTGGACGCCGTATTTCAGCGTTAATTTGTTAAACGTCTGGACCGATTACCGCCTCAAGGACAGCGTGCCGTACGCCGTCATCCTGATCTCGCAATGTACCGCATGGTTCTCCAGCTGCGTCAACCCCATTATCTACGCCGTCTTCAACCTGACGATGGACCATTTGCGAAGCCTCTTTTGTCGGATTGCCCAGAAGAAAGCTCGGCTGACTGATCAGCCTTTCCGGGACAGAGTTCGACACGTCAATAGTTACGATAGCTTCCGGTTAAGAGCTAGTTGCGATCCCCGGATCTGCAGCACCTGCTGCTCTTGCGGCAAATTTTCCGTTCGGAAACTAACGAAAGTACGCCGTTTGCCGGCTGAATTGAACCCAAAGTGTACGTACGTTACGGATCAAGTGGCAGTTTCGCTGCTCTAGTGGTGTATGGCGTTGTTGTCGTGTCGCTGTTTGACCGATAACTGTAATACAGTACCTGGGCTGGCACCGAGCTTAAGACGATGAAACTAACGGCAGGCGTAACGGCGGAAGAATGTAGTACGAAGCCTCCAAGTTCTGTAAAGTTCCCGACGAATGCTGCAGTAGTATTACCGTAATGATGCATTCACCGATCGTCCCCATCATTTGTCCGTTAGTTCAAATGATATTGACAGTCCTGCCTTGTGTAGGGGCTCGGGCAGACCTGTCGCTACCGGCAAAACAGTCGGTTCTCTACGCTTCTTTCTTCTTCAATCGCTGTTTTCGTTTTTCAGTATCTCTGCTGGTTCCTAACCAGAAACTTGGGTTGAGAGTTCCACTGTCGAGGCTGGCATTTGCTGATATTCCCTAAAGCAGATTCGTACGGAACAGAAGTTTTACAGTATTTTCGTGTAACACTGTACTGTAGTTGGTGAGCGATTTGGTTAGATGTTGGGATTAAAAAACATGAGAATTGCACCGGACATGCAGCTCGCTGCGCGCTTTCGTTTGTGTAGAGAGGATAGATATCTTAACGCATCCGGACCATGTCATTCGCCGATCCCGAAGTCAAAGCTTTTACATATTGGCTGAGACTCTTGGCTCATGACAGAGTATTGGGAGGAAGGCAAATGACCCCTTCCTGGCACCATAGAAAATCTCGAAGATGCGTTGCCCACTGCAGGAGCAGTATTACAGTCGATCCATACGGCACTACACAGGTCAATCAGGCGTGTGTTCCAAACGTTTTACTGTTCACAAACTTTCCCTTCGTACGTGTACCAAACGAAGTTTGCCCATCGGCACGAAGCATATCGAGAGGAATGCGGGTTGTCTTGATCACAGAGGATGAATGTACAGTTAAGGAACCCGATATCCAGTGCGGAAACCGAATGGAGCGTAAGAAAATGAGCCAGCATGGAGCTTGGCCAAGCGGGAAAAGGAAGGAAGGTGTAGTGGGATGGGAAAGCAGTGGTCTGCCCACGTTAACCAAAATTAAACTCCTTCAATTTCAATCAAAATTGCGGTTTCATAATCGGCATATCCGATTGCAATCGGCATTTCCGATGGGCAGCCAAAAAAAGACTGAATGGAAGAGTTGGAAGGGGTGTCTTTCCTTCGTAGGAAATGCACCCCTTCCCGGCTTTAGGTATGGGCTTTCCCCGTTTTTTTTAGTTTGAATTACGGTCTGGTTATCGGTGATCCCAACGGAAACCAGCTAAAGACAGAGTCCAAATAATAAACCGGCAGGACTGCGCCTTCTCTGGCTGAACACGATGACGAGCTGAGCGGCTTGTTGTGCGAAGTGTGAAAAGTTATTACAAAGGGGTACGTATTCCACTAATACTACTGTACAACAAAATTAAGAAACCAAAATGCAGTGTGCTCAGTCCTCTGTTCTTCCCGCAAAAACGTCGGAGATTTCCTCTTCAATACCGGTAACTTCCGGTATGCCAGGTACCGACTGCCCCTGTACGTCACCATTAACATCAATCTCTTGTTCACCCTCGCTTCCCTTCTTCTCCTGATCGTCGGCTTCGGTCTCGGCTCTGTTTGACGATTCAATGGGCTCCTGATCATGGTTTTCCTGAAATCGAACAGAGATATTACGTGAAGGCCAGAGGAGAAGATATATGTAACAAAGCGGATGACGAGTACCAGTGGGTTTTCGATCGAGATGGATCGCTGAGCCGCCATCCTCTTTGCCGGCTCCAGCAGATGCTCGAGCATCAAGTCAGGATTGGGTTTCGTCTCCTTGCGGAACAGTGACAATAACGGCTGGAAAGACTCAAAGATCATCATGTAGGGATCCTGCCCTGAGGTGGGCAGAAAGCGGGCCAAAGCTCGCAGCTGACCCTTCATACAGGAGTAGTAGTTGTCTTTGGGGTAGATGCTCTCCGTCGCCGTCACAATGACATCCACTGCCTCACCCACTTCACCCGAGAGGTTGGCTAGGCGCTGTATACACTTGGTGGAGAATGAGCGGAAGTAGCCTTCTCCATATACTGCTCGAACATCTTCCGGCGCCGACCTCCAGTGAGCTTCCATCTCGCGCAGCAGCTTGGCTGGGTCCAGCATGCGAGTTCGGTAGCCCGTACACAGTATGGTCGACACTAGAAAGGCAAAACTGGTCCAACATGAACAAGAATCCAGGTTGTAGTAGAGTACGCGTACCGGAAATGTTCCATTTCTTCAGCTCTTGGCGCAGTCCATCAGCGAGGGCCACCAGAGCGTGTTTGCTCATACAGTAAGCGATGAGGCCGGGGTATGCCAGCTTGCCTGCCAAACTAGAGATCATGATGAGGCGACCTTGTGATTGCCGAAGGAGCGGCAGGAACTTTTGCGTTACGCGAATGGCGCCCAACGTGTTGACTTCCAGTATTTTCTGAAACAGATATGTGAATGAAAGCAATGCGCGGGTTAACTATAGTGATCTCGAACTGCTGTAATTTGGAAAGTGGGTGAGGTCGGTCCACTGAAAGATTGAGTGGCATGGGCGAGTTAGTGAGATGAGCCAATAACTCATCGAAGTTGACGGAAGATGATTGGGAGCAACTGTTTCAACAAAGTGACAAGAGGCGATCGACGTACGATCAACTTGTCATCTTCGATGCCTACTTTGCATGCTTTTGCGTCATGTGTGGTTTCTCACATTACGTCAACGTCAGTAAAAGTAAGGCAGCGAGCCAATGCAGCCCAATTTAGAAATTTATGAAGTTCAAAGAGGTTCTATATCGTCGTGATAAACGATTCGTGGCGATTAATTTTTCTGTCCCAGATAATCGCGAAGAAAACATTCTCCGGTTGTCCTTCGATTCACTTACGGAAACGGTGTCGAGGCTGCAAAGCTCCAGTTCACAAAATGTGACTACACCGGCATTGTTGATGATAGCCCAAAGTTCTGGAAAACGAAATGTCAAAATGCGGCTAGTATGCGTGGCTATGCGTAGGAAGATGAAATATTATACTGACCCAAGTTGTGGGTTGCCAACCCGGAAGTGACAGTTTCCAGAGCTTTGTTCACGTGCTCCTGGTTCGTCACGTCCAGCGTAAGTGGAACAAGACGCTGCGAACCGTCGACCTTGGCCAGAGTTGCACCTCCGTTGATCTCGCTGTCCAAACATCCGGCAAACACATGGAAACCACCGCAGTACAACCGCAGCGCCGTCTCGAACCTGCGTACATGGACAAGCCCGTCATTTGGGCGCTCAGCAAATGAACTGAGCCAGATCGTTCGCGCAAGTCGCGCACGCTCTCAGGCAATAGCAACGAATGCGTGCGCCACTTGAGATAAAGATCTGGGTGACCACTGTTGGACCTTGTAATGAGGGATGGGAACTTACCCAAACCCGGAATCACATCCCGTGATGAGTACAGCTTTACCGGTTGGATCAACCTTCAAACTTTTCAGTTTTAAGTTGGAATAGTAGGTCAAGTAAGAGACGACTGCTCCAGACAGAATGGCAGACAAAAGACACTGTCCAAGAATCTCGATACAGTGATAAACAATAGCAATTCTGGATTGTAGGGTTCCAAGAAGATAAAACAGTAGACAGGCGGATACGAAGGAGATCGTGAAACGACTGGCACCTGCTGTTCTCAACAAACCTAACGACGACATTTGTCGAGATAATAAAAGATGATCCCGAATATTCGACGGACTGGATATAAATTGCGGTGTTCAGAAGTTCAAGTTCATCTTAAGCGGTGGACGTAGACCCAAGAATGGCGCGTGTGGTTGAGGCTTTATCAGTAGTTGTTATCGTGTGTAGTGTAAAAAGAGATGGACTGGCAACATTGCGCAGCCGGCTAAACTTGTTACTGCTGAAGAGTAAACGAGACGTAGTACAAATTTAAATAATGAGCAACCTCCATCGACTTTGTCAATGGTACTGTACAGTAGCGGTTCGGAAGTCCTTTTGCCTTGGCTTTGAGCTACACTGTGCTCTCTCTGAAACCGAAGGCACAGATACCACTCAAAATAAACAAGAGCGTAAGACGACCATAGCGCTAATCTCAAGACAAATATAACCAGTTGACCTCAAGAGCTAGTTTTACCCGTAGCTAATCTACATTTACATAAGAGTCGCTTTGTTACCAAACAAGACTTTGGCCGAAACTTTTGAGAAATCATTTAGAAGGCGGCAAATGAAACGCACAGAATTTGCTTTCTCCATTGGCGCATGTTCTCGGTGTTATTGGCTGGAAGTGTGCGCCACTTGAAAAGAATCTTCTACAGTCAAATTCGCCCAAGAGATTTAGAACGTGAGACAAGGCTGAAGTGCAACCATAATTACGAGTGCGTCAAAAAAGTGCCTTGAGTTTCGCAAACCCAGTACATCCGTTGAAAAGTTTTTTGTTCCATTCAATTTCGGCTTTGTACAGCATATATACGCACAGCAGTCATGGGCACTTTCCCTAGCAATGTCCAGAGGCTGGACATAGGCCTTCAACCTCTAAACGACCCCTGAACTATAAGTAACAAAGTGTCGAAACGGTGCCGCGCCGGGTTGATCAAGGATAACATTCGATGATGAGATAGGACGGCAAATTCATATATGATTCACCCTCTAAAAGTTCCAGTTGATCGGATCACCAATGTTGTCGCCGGGTTCAACCAGCCCGTCTAGCCGTGTGCTTCCTCTTGTCCCTGTTGGATCGTTATGCAGGCTTACTCCCACGCCAACCACGTAAGTTTCGAAGGAGACACTGCCGATCAGACGACCAGTGGTCACTTCACCGCTACTTCCTCGACTGACGAAGACCCCTATTCTCCCCTCAACCCCAACTGGCATCCCCAAGGCCGCACCTCTCATCAATGGCCGCTTTCCCAGCCAAAGCTCACCACTGCTGAAATGATGGAAGCTCGGCATTCCTCCTTGAGCAAAGAATTTCGCGACTGGGAGAAATCTTCGTTGCGCGGTCTCACTGTAGCTGGTTCATACACTTGTGGTGCTGTCATCGGCCGAGGCAGTTTCGGCACTATTCGTATTGGCCAGCTCAGCCAGCAGATCGCTGACAGGAGGCCTCATGGAAGTAAGGCTTTGGATCATGTGGCCATCAAGCTGGAGAAACTGAACAAATACGGCACTAGTCCGTGTTTGGACCGAGAGTACAAGTTACTGAGGAAGTTGCAACGAAATTCCGGTGGATTTCCCAACATTTTAGCCCTGGCCAACCTCGGGCCCTACAGAGCGCTGGTCATGCAGTTACTGGGCCCAAATCTGCAAGAGTTGTTTGAGCGGTGCGGAAAGAAGTTTTCCATACCGTGTATCGCCATGATCGCCCTGCAGTTGATGGACAGGTTTGAGGTGTTGCACTCGGAGCGGATATTGTACAGGGATGTCAAGGGGGAGAATTTCTTGATTGGCTTTCCGGGTAGTCGAACGCAGAACGTGATACATGTGGTGGATTTGGGCCTGGCCAGGGAATGGACTCCGGACCCGTATGAACGAAGGTCGCCAGCTGGAACACCGCGCTACATGAGCTTGAGGACTCACATGGGCAAACAGCCCAGTTATCGCGATGACCTGGAATCTCTCAGCTTGTTGTTCATTTATTTCGCCAAAGGTAAGAGCCCCAACACGTAGATTTTGACTTTTGAAGGGTCTGAAGCGTTACGCCGCCATTAAATCACAGCCTTTCCCCCCTTCATCACTCACAGATACAGTATAACGTAGCAATCTGGATGTTTCGATTCTCCGTGGCCATCCTAATCCTCGATTGGACATTGTAACGATACCGAAAAATTAATCCTTTGTCATTTTCATGATCGTGGGTGGTTGCACTGTTTTCTTTTTCTGTCATGCTACTGTATATATGCTTAGAGGAGTTCGATTCTCCCCCTGTAGACTGTCGAGGGAGCAATTGACCAACGTTGTTTTTTTCCCGCAGGAAAGCTTCCCTGGCAGGGTATCCACGATGGCAGTACCATCGACCGGATTAAACGTATCGGTATCAAGAAAGGCAGTATCTCCCCTGAAGACCTTTGCCAGGACCTGCCCGACGCCTTCTGTCGTTCCCTCAAAGCCTCCCGCCAGCTGGCCTACGATCAACTGCCCAACTACAACCTCTTCCGTTCCCTCTTTCAGAAGGTCCTTAACGAGACCACCGACTCTTCTTCCGGTATGGCTTCTCCGTTCGACTGGCTGCAGAAGAACGTCAACCTGGACTTTGGCTACGACAAGAAAGAACGCGAGAAGAAGCAGGCTAGGTTGAAAAACGACATTGCACAGGGAAGGCTTCAGTTGCAGCCTGTGCAGTCTCCTGACAGGAAAGCGGATGGACGTGGAGACTATGTGGATACGCCCAGAGGGGAAGTCACAATGACACCACCGACGAGCAGGATACCTTCAGGAGCCTTTTCCGTCTCGAAACACAATGAAAGGAGCGACGTGGTGCCGCCTTCGGTTCAGTCGAGAGGCAAAGGGGAAGTGGGGAAGGTGGAACCAAGTGCCTCTGCGCCGCTTGATCAGGGCAAGGATAAACCTCCGGCCAAAAGTAAGCTGAGCAAAGTAAGCCCGTGCGAAAAGCCCACCGAAAGCTTAGTACCTTTATTCATAAATGTCAAATTTTATTAGAAGGTCTTCAGAGTGGAAGAAAGGAAGAATCCGGGACCGCGGGAAGCTAACTCAAACTTTGTTTGCAGGTTCGCGATCCTGGGGATGTTTGGCTTTCGTTAAATCCCTGATGTCCCACACGGATAGGTCAGACATCAGTCTCGCTTGAGGGGAAAAACTGACTACTGACCGTCTCTGTCTCCTTACCTAAAGAAACCTCTGTTCTTGCTGCCTGTGATGGAGAGCGGCGCTTCTCTGCAAACCCAGCACTCACCCGACATCTCGGAGGCACGGAGGGGAAACTTCCCGAACGTGCGGCAACGAGAAGCCCTCATGAATTTTTCTTCCTGTGAAATTAAACAAACTGTGATATCGTTTCTCTTCTTTCGTCTTTCTTCCTGATGTGAGCGAATCGTTTCTATCTTCTACTGTCCAATTTTGTTCGAAAATGGTGATTATTTTCGTGGTTCACTGCGATGGTCCTGGGTTTGATTTTTATTCTGTTAAAACATCAACATAAATGGGTAAAAAAGGTGGACATTTCCGCTGTCAAAAATCACATAGTAGCAAAGAGGTGCTAGAATGGATCAAGGTGGAATTCACCATGGAAGAATGCACACAAAATACTCAGGCCTATGGTTATCATCAGCCTACCCAAAACTTTTGTCAGGCTAGGTCAGCTTGCTGTTGATGCGACCTGCAGGTGAAGTTCTTCCTTTTCGTGGATTATCCTTGGCGATGCGATAGTTCAGAGCAGTAGCCAGCGTCACCCAGGCCAGGTACGGCATCATCAGGTAGGAAGCCACCTTGTTCAACGGGTAGAAGATGATGATGCACGAAGCGATGGCCACCCACAGAGCACAAATCTCGTACAGAGCCTACAACCAGCCTTACAGTTGCAACTTAAAACTAAGTGGGCCTGGACAAACTTGACGAGACCATTTTTCCAAGTGGCGCACGCTCCCAGTCGACAGCACTGAAAACGTGCGCTACTTGGGAAACGGTCTTAACGAGTGTCGGTTGCTGGGCTTCGAAGTTCGAAATATCAGAATATCATATCCAATCGAGAGACTGCTGTTCATACCATGTTCTTGGCATGAGCTTTCCAGAAGATGGGTGACCAGCTGATGTTCAGTAGAAGCTGGACAGCGTACATGATCAGTGGGAAGCGAATGACGCTCATCGGACCGGACTGGTAGATCAGCCAAGACGCGTAACCCATCATTGCATACAGGATGGTCCAGACGATGGGAAAAGCGCTATCCGGAGGTGTCCATGAAGGCTTTTTCAGATTCTGGAACAAAATGATTGTCAGTGAGGAAGCATAACAGACATGCGCCGACTGACCTGCACCTGGATACTGTCGCCTTCGTTTCACACAGAGCCCCGAGAGTATGCAGGTTCACGCAGACAAGCGCATTTCACAGAGTTTTATTCGGCAAGCCATTCTTACCCTGTACCACGTTTGGAGTTCATTCCTCGTAGCGCTGTTGGTCAGCCATCCCAGAGCGATCGGTACAACTATCCTAAAGAAGACACAGCAGCCGCTGGTCAGTGTGCAACCAGAATCAACTGACCAGTAGTACAAGTCAGCAGAACGAAGCAGATGGACTTACGCTGGCAAAATTTCCGTCAGCAACGTGTTAACGGTGACTCCTGTAATTCCTTTCGGCGCCATGTTCTTCCTCTACGGTCGTGCAACAAGGATCAGAAAGTATGTTATGGTAGATGACTGGTAAATCCCGTTAGCCGCTCGGAAAATGGACACCGAAATGAACGAATCAAAGTCGTTCCGGTTCAACGATGGAAGTGGTTTTCAACTTTTTATGATGTTTGGTCAAGCATCAAGTAACCAAGACAATCAACGCGAACAGCGTGACAGTAAGTTGGACTTTGGACTTGCGTCACGTTACAAATACGAGTATCGTGTCCGGTGCTTCTGCTACGTGTCAATTTCTTTGTCCACTCCAATGCTGTAAAAATCACAGTTTGCGCGTTGACTTTTGTGTTGAAGATTAAGAATTTCTTCGCGGCGAACGGTTCCGCTTCTATTTTTGGTAATTTTTGGATTATCGGATGGGTACTCGACACTTATAAGTTTTTTGACAAATAGCTATAAGTCAGAGGACGGTAGATCTACAACGAACAAGCTTTTGGCGATGTTCGCACCCGATTCAAAGTTCACAGAAATGAAGCTACGTCTTAAACAAATCTAAAATATGACAAACGCTTCGTGTTAAGCAGAACCGCTCTCCGAGGTCAAGAACAAGATGGCAGGTCATCCGCGGAGCATCTCCAGTAGCCGTATTTCGAATTTGCTCCTGTTATCCATCCTCCTAAACATTCATGTTAGTATGGTCAACTGTAGCTTCTGTGGTCATCCACGCTTCAGTCATGCAACGGACCCGCTCGATCTATCCAGTCAGTTCGCCACGGGAGAGCCACCGCGACCACCTGTTACCGTCATGTTCGCGCAAAAGATGCTCCTTGAGGAAAAAGAGGTCCTTGCTAAAAACGGAAGCGGCAAAAGTATTTCACCTACCTACGATATTTTGATATTCACCACTAGTCTTACCCGTTGACACTCTGTCATATCAATTTCAGCGCCATCGGCATCGGATACCAAGTCATCCACTTTGAGAATCGTTGGCGGAATGGACGTGAACGACGACACAGGTGGCTTCCTTTGCTGGCAGGTGTCCATTCAAATGAAGACCGTACCTGGTCTGGTCCGTTGCGGAGGAAGTATCATCGGCAGCCGGAAGATCCTAACAGCCGCGCACTGCGTTACTCTGAAGTATTTGGAAGATCGGCAAACAAAACGTACATGATCGTGGTCTCAAGTGGCGCACGTTCTCATTGTGATAGCCGGTAGACTGCGCCAATTGGAAAATTAGTCTGGTTCAGTTTTTAAAGTGACGCACGTATTCAATAATATTGGCCGGAAGCATGCGCCACTTGGGACAGCAGTCTTGTGAGTTTCCTTTACCTTCCATCTACCCGTTAACGCGACTCGTCGTTCGAGTTTGCGGTGTTGAAAACTTTGGTCTTTCCAGCCGAGGAGCCGCGTTAATGTCTCCTACTGCGTTTATTGTGATGGTCGGTGCTTTGGACAGCGCATTCAACGGCTCTTCCTCCCCCCATGGCGCCAGGAACTGCGGACAGAGTTTCAACCTGGCGAAGATCATCCGCCATCCGCAGTATGACCATGGCACCCTCGGCAACGACATCGCCGTGCTAATTCTCGATCGCGACATCGACATCAACGCCCAGTGCTCATGCCCAGTCTGTCTACCCACTAAAGAGCCATCTGTCGGTGAATGGTGCGTCAACAGCGGATATGGCCAAGAAAGTGACAGTGGGTCAAACGACAGGGTACCTCTTCCGTTGAAATTCATCTACCAGCAGATTCTGAAGAATTTTGGACCAAAGTGCCATTATACCGGTGGACAGGATGGCAATAACTTTTTGTGCGCGGGCGGAATCGTCGGAACTGACAACTGTTACGGTAACTCGAGTTTTTTCGTCCGGCTGTATCTTTGTGAAGAATTATACTGTATACGGTACGAGTACTGTAGTTCGAGGTCGAGATATCGATACAGCTAATCTAGGTGAAATTTTGCCGTAGGGGACAGTGGTGGACCACTTGTCTGCTTTGATATGACCACCAAGTCGTACTACCAAAGTGGAGTTGTTTCCTTCGGAGTTGGTAATAAAATTTACTTTACGACTTTTGTAAAACAACAGCTGAAAACCTCATCTCTTTCTTCTGTTCCGTTCCTGACTTGGATGACTGGCTGTAGGGAAATGTGGATCAGGACAAGGATCCCGGTACACCAATGTCTTCAAATATTTGGATTTCATACGAAGCGGTGCAAATGGGAACCTGGGTATCTAACAAGCAGACTGAAGCGATCTTTCGGGAAACACGGAGTTCGGCTAGGTCGATAGGGAAGTTATTCCGAACTCACAAGTAGTTCGCAAACGAAAATTAACCAATAAACTTGACTGATATATCGCCGCCAGCGATTATTTAACCGACCAAGAACTTTCTTCTATTGACCTGCTTCCGCGTTTTACTTCGCTTGTTAGAACAATCATCGACAATGCTCAGCTTTGGACATCTTGCTTTGCGCTTGTGAGACTACACTGATTAGGTCTCGCCAGAGATTTCGGGGTGAGCTTGAGGGACAAAGCTGACTTCGTGGTGTATTGGCGTGCTGGAAACCCTTTTTTCTATTCACCGAAATATGGAACAGCGATTGGCGTGGGATATCTTGATCCTGACCTTTGCGGGTACGTTGCTGCGCTCTCCTTACACCCCGACGGTAACTTCATGATAGTGGGGACTAACTGCTCCGATTTTGAACAGCTGTAGCCGTGGCGCTTCCTGCCTACCATACTTCGAGCCATAATCGGGTCAAGCGACAAGGAAGTCAAATGGATCCCTTCCTACGTAGAGTACGTTAATTCTTCTGGTGACTCCTTTCTCCTCTTTTGAGCGCTTGCTTCAGTCTCGATGTGTTTCCAGATCTGCGACAATGGCGACGGGTCTTTCGGTAAGAGCTTCGCTCCGTCCTGGGCATCTTAACGGCTGTGTTACGCCGTGCACTCGAAATTTTCGCGCTCTAACATAACCGGTTTGTTTCTTACGTTCTGTAGGGCATCCGTATGCTTGTGGGTCTTATGTTCAGGTAAGAATGGAGCAATACACTATTATCGATTGATGTCGTTTTCAGGCTAATTTCCACCCCATCGTCTTTCAGTGTTTTAATGGATCCTACTCGGAGATCGACTGTCCAGGAAATATGTATTTTAACATCAAAACCAGGAACTGCGATTTCCGCAGGAAAATCAAGTGCAAACTGGTCGATGGTCAGTTCACTGGAGATTTTCTATACTTGTCGTTTATGAAGGATTAGCAGTTGTTGTCACCGCAGGTATTGTGGAGACAGAGGAACAATCAAAACAATTTGGACCGGAGATTCCGGTGGAAGTGGAACATCCCCTCAAGACTGCTCCATCCAAAGAGAAACGTGATGTTTCTGGTTACCAGCTTCACGTGTGATATTCAGCGATTGTAAACTTGGTAACCAGCTTGTCACTTCTGTTATCTGTGATTTCGTATTTTCGCGATTTGCTTCGACGAAGTTTGCCCAACTACGAACATTGTGCTTGTAAGCCTTTCTCTCCCGGATCTGATTGCCAAGAAGACCACAAAACCTGTAGAAATTTGAAAGACAAGTCAATGACTTCATCGGAACGAGTTTCCCAAACGACACGCACGGACTAGAAGCATAAATCAGCAAGAATGATTCGAACTTTCAAGCGGCGTGAAGGTATAGGTAGCCTGGATTGGACATCAAAATTTTGCCGAAGTAGTTCATATCTAAGTCGGTTATAGGTGGTGTAAAGAAACAGCCGCTGACTACGATTTTGAGCTTATGCGCAGAGTATCAGCCACAGCGCCGGAGACCTTCTGCTTCATGATAGCACGTCACAACTGCATTCCCCGGAAGGTCCGCCCAGCGTGATCATGACGAAAACATGACTTATGCTGCGCTTCACGTGGGGTACTTATTGTCAATATTGAATTTATAGGAGAAACTGCGAGACGTGGACAACTTACTAATTTGCGATCTTTGATGCCACATACGTTTTCTTTTGAGGAATAATAGCGCTCCACTTCCGGTGAACCCTTGCCGGTCAAATGGATCCGTTTCTAGCGCTTTTATCCGCCATCTTATTGTCCGTTTTCCGTGGATATCCCGTCAGTGGGAGAGCTATTCCTGACAGTAAGTCGATCAAATTCTGTCCAATCAACTATTCTCGGACTTTCGAGTTTCGTAGGTCTGTCGAATTCGGTCTTGTCCTTTAATAACCAGCGAGCCTTCTGATATTTTGAATTCAAAGACGGATCATAATACTATAATGTGAATTTCAGATTGGTATTCGCTGATCTCTGCGGATGTCGTCTCAGCCACGGTCGGAAGAGACCCACGCGACCGATTTGACCCAGATGTTTTCGAAGGCGACCTCATGGGTTTCGAGACTGACGAGCCCCCATCAGTGGTAAGGACTGCGGTCTTCTGAGCACTCTCACCTAAGCAAATATCCCATCTTCACCGCATATTGTGGTAGCTTGCGTAAACTAATGAAGAAACGGTTCGAGTTCCTTTTATTTGTTAATGTTGCAGCTACGAGCGAAAACAGTAACCACGATCTTCACACCCGACTCATCTTCTCGCTGGTCGAACGGGATAATACCGTACACGATCAACGGAACCACGAGCAAACTGCGTACGAAGTATTATCATCATTATTAGCACTGAAATTTAAAGTTAGCCCAAATTATTGGCATTCCATTTAGTTGTGTCTTTTGTAGGAAACTCGGACCGACGTTTCATAGAAAATGCTCTTCAACAAATCCAGCAGGCTCTCGGAGGATCCTGCATTCAGTTCGTCCCTAGGAAAACCGAAGTCGATTTCATTAACTTTATCAAGGGCTTTGCGTACGTACACCATCAACACAGACTGTAGAATTCATAAGACCGAGGATGACAAAACTCTCCATTCAAATTCCAGATGTTTTTCAAACGTGGGTCGACAAGGCGGTAAACAGTTGATCTCCGTTACTCAAGACTGCCTCCAAGAGCCCGGTGCCATCCAGCACCTCGTTCTTCACGCACTAGGCCTCTTCCACGAGAACGCTCGAGTCGTCCGCAACACCTTTGTCACGATCAATCGGGACAACGTCCTCCCAGACGCCATCAACTACTTCAACGCCTACGTCGACTACGGGCCATCAGCCGGACCGTACGATGTCGAGTCTTTAACGCATTATCCCTTCACCGTCTTCGCAATGAACCAGTCAGGCCCGACGATTCTACCGAAGAAGACAAACAGCCGCATGGGCCAGCTGGACGGCTTGAGCTCTTTGGATATCGCCAAGATCCAAACTGCTTACGGTTGTCACCAGCTGGAAAGCAGTACTGCCGATCCGTCCAACCCGAAGTTACTTGATATCACGCCTGATCCACCGGATCAACCGGCCACACCTGCCAGCACGAGCCAGGTAAGCCTACAAGTCGACAAGCTGATGAGTGAAGGCTAAAATACTGTGGCAAGGACAAAGCGCCAGTTTTCGGTTGGGTGCGTAGGTCGACAGGAAACAGCTGCTCAAGCATGCCCAGTTCCAAATAAGGGACATCGATCGGCGGCAATGCTCGTCCGTTAACACAGCAAACTGCCGGGTCATGCCGGGCTCCAAAAACTGCAAGAGAGGCTTTGGTCTGATCACGCAATGCGAAGCAGCAGCGGACAACCTGGAAGTTGGCCAGTTTCTGACAAACATCGGACGACTCAACGCCAGTCGCGGTATGGAATTTACCATCAAAGGCCGCAGGACCTTTTCCAACGACGATTTCGCGCCAGCGGCTGACGTGATTATTATCCTAATCATCGCTGATTTTGACGGCCTCGCTATGTCCATGCTACGATCATTAAACCTACCAGCAATCACGCATATTGGATTGAGCAATTGCCGGAATGTGGTTATCGGCCAGGATGACTTTCTGTTCTTCCCACGATTAACCATGCTGGTGCTGTATAATTCCACCGTGGCTAGGATTGAGCAAGGAGCTTACGAAAGTTTACCCCTGCTGCAACAGGTGGCATTCGACGGTGGGATCCCTTTGGACGGGACGATGACGGTAGAGCAAAGAGACTATCTGTGGTTGTTGCATTGTGATTGCCAGTACAAGTGGCTGAGAAAGTTCTTGGACAAGAACCGCAACTTGATTACCGCAAAACAAGCCGGAGAAGTACACGCCTTCGGAGGGATCATGTCGCACAGCGCGACGATTCGACAGATGTATGCGCCAGTTGACTGCGCCAGAAAAGATTTGATCGGCGAACTGACGCAGATACCGTTCACCGTAAACGATCCCTGCAGCTAATTTTTCTATTACATTTGTTAGGCAGTCACACTTTCTGACTAGGCTGACTGTATGAAATTTGCACTGCCCCGTAAATTTTCAAACAGCAGTCGAAGATGAAAGTAAACTCAAAACCGTTCTCAAGTTGAAGGTGAGATCTGTTTTCAGACGAGTGACTTGCTATGCACAGCCGCTCTTTTGACGCACCGAAGAGCAGCTGGTGATTCATTCTGCTCGATCTCGAAGTCATCATCGAAATAAGAGCCATACGGCTAGTTGTCTTGTCGGAAGTAGGACGGTGGGACAGATTATGATGGCTGAAGATGCTTTTATTCACGCACTGGTCAGTCATCATTCAGAGAAAAGTACGCTCATTTTGCACAAGCCGTTCTTCGTTAGACGAAGTAGCCTACTCTACTGTCGGCTCGACCTCGTTCGCAGACACTGTGATCGAGAAGAAATTTGTTTACATGTACTGATGAGACGTAGTGACATCTTCGACACTGATCGTCGCCGTTCTATTCAACCAAGACAGTTCCCCGTCCAGCGAGGCTTTATCGGTTGATTGAAGATGGAAGTCTCGACTGTGCAGTGCTCTCTCCGTCTGTTGTCGCTATTGGTGTCTCTTGGATCTGTCATATCGTCGCCATTGCCATTTCAAGAAGGCGATCAAAATCTCTCCGCTCACCAACGGTACCGACGTCAGCTGAAAGAGTCGGAACTGCTGTTACGAGAAATATGTCAGATTGGCGACGGAGAGTTTCGTCATCCCATGTCCTGCAATTCCTACCTGCAGGTAACATTTCCCAGCAGATCGATTCTGTACTGAGGTAAAAGTTTACCCTTTGTCTTTCCAGTGCAAAGATGGCATGTATACGGAAAAGGTTTGTCCCGGTAACATGGTATACGATGTCTATATCAAAGCCTGCAATTACAAGCGTAAGGTTCGTTGTTCCGTCATCGACGGTCTGACCGAGTTTTACGATGACGCCACCGCTACTCCCAGCGCGACTACCAGCACCACCACGACCGAAGAACCAGTAGCGGATGAAGGCTCCGACGAGCCTGAAGACGCTGCCGAGGAGGCAGGGCCGGTCGACGAGACAACCACGCCATCTACCACAACGACGACAGTAATAGCAAAGAAGTCGACCCACATACGGACGAAGAAGACGGCGTCAGCAACCGTCTTCTACTACAGACAACCTGATTCGACAACGAGAAACGAGAAGGAATTGACCACCACACCTCAGCGGACAGTGCCCAGACCGACCATACATCTCTCCAAGCAGGAAGTGCCCAGGCTGAAGCTGGCCAGCATGGAAGATACCGCACCGGCCATCGAGGAATCGAATGCGCAGGAAGCCGAGTCCAAAATGAAGATTGGAGTTGTGCAGATGAATTCGCACCCGCAGAGAGCCATTAATATGGAAAAAGTCGTCCCCTTGTTGGTGGTGCCAGTTACCCAAGAGGCGGTACCCAGTTTAAAAGTCATTGATATGATGGCACCTGCAAAAGCCGATGAGGAAGAATGTGTTATTTGGGAAGATGAATAGTGGGCAAGATTAACTTTCGATATCAGTTACATTTATTAGGGCTGCTTGAAATCTGAAAGTCATTAAAATGTCGACAATCGATCCAATGAGAGGTTATAACAAAGCTGAAATCTTCCCGGGAGAAGGGGAGAAATTAAGGCAAGGAGCTGGTGAAACACTCGATCGAATACTATTTTGGGGTGTGCTGAAGTGATATCAGCAGGCGCAGTGGTAAGCTGGTGAGTAGTTACTCAACTCACGAGGATATTCTTGATAGCGCTATGGTATCGCTTACGGCGCGCTAGCTGCTCGCTATACCCGTACAGCTCCCTACTGTTGATGGCTTTAACAGACGAGTCGAAGTCCGCCAGATTGAGTGTGGGTTTGACCTGGAGAACAAGAAATGTAACAATCAGTACAATCAGTAACAATCAGCATAAGAAATGTAACATGAGATGAGATCTTGACGACTTACCCTAGCTTTCCAGAACCAAGCCGTGACTGCCCACGCGACATCCAGATCTTTCTCTACAAGTTCAGGATTCTTGACCAGTCTGTCGTCGCCATACATTCCAATGGATGCATCGCGATAATTGTAGTCATGAGTCAGTTGAATATACCCTCGACCTTTGTAGGCAACGCCTCCGGAGTATCCGGCCTCCGGATTCAGTTCAGACACGTAGCGTAACGTCGCGCTCTCATGGTAGATATTTGCCAGAAACATGGCCAATTCTTCCTTGCTGGTGATACCGGCTAGCTGAATGGCTTTCAGTACTCGTGGATATTGATCCGGCTGCGAGCTTGATTCACAGGCTTCCATGGTACGTCTGAACTGATCCGCGCTAAGAAGTCCTCCGGAAAGTCCACCTTCTGAACCTGTATAATCCGGTAAAGTTTAGTAAAATTTGGTCAATGACGACACGCGTAGTTACATACGTATGAGTACCAGCCAGTTTGTCTTATTTACCGTGCGTTTTCTGATGGCCACCCTGCCCGCTGTGCGGCATTCCGTAGTAACATTTGCCTTCAGCCCATGTGGATACCGGTTTGTGGCAATATAGGCCGTCACAGCAGTTGGCTTGCGATTCGTGCGAGCCCACGCAGTTGTGATCTGTAAAACCGGCAACGTTTCGAATAATACCTATATCAGCACGAGGTCCTCAGTCTAGTAAAGAAGACTCATAGGTCGAAATGGTACTTACCGTGACCCTGACAAGCTGTGGTGTCTTTCAACATCAGAATGGCGATGGCTAACACGAAAAAGGATTCAACCAAGCGCCTCATTTGTGATAGACAGAAGGGATAAGTTGTGAGAGTTGCTGTTAATAACCTTCAAAGGAAAGAACAAGAGTTTGATTTGTGGCATTTCGTAGTGTGCTGTCACCGCAGTGCCCTTTAAGTAGCCCAAGCGGCTAACTGAGTTTCAATCATACATAACCACGCCGTGTTTAGGGAAAGCAATTCTTAGTACTGGAGTGTTCTGCGAAAAAGACGATCGAAGTCGAGGCGACTTGTTGACTGGAAGTGTCGTAAAAAAGCCCTGGAATCGATGCACGCGGTCAGAGTTCCAGCGAAATTCATGCGTTCAGAACTAGATTGAGTCAGTCCTCCAGAAATTCAAGATTTAATCAGAATCGTTTTCTCTTAGTGAACCCTATCCACGTTGAGACGCTCCTTAACATCTAGCGTCAAGTAGTGCGCGTGGTTTAACCTCACAGCCCTGGCAGTGCATGGAGATCAATCGATAAAGTAGCTTGTGACGCAATAAGCGATATATGACTAACATTGGAAGAATAAAAACAGCAAATTTCACACATTCATTCACTGTCAGACAGCTCGGCATTTTTCTCATAGGAACCTTGCGAGAGTCTGAGGTTTTTACGAAGATGAGTTTCCTCCGTGTTTGTCTGTGTTTCGTGGCCAGCTCGATGGTGTTTACAGGCGCACACGGAAGTGGTAAAGCAACGTACTACAACCCGAGCGACGGCCTCGGTGCTTGTGGCTTTCTCAACTCGGACAGCGAAAAGGTTGCGGCGGTCAGTCCCGACACCTACGACAGATACGGGAAACTACCCAACCCCAACGACGCTCCCATCTGCCGAAAGTGCGCGACTGTCACGTCTAGGAAAAGCGGTGCCACTGTTACGGTCAGGATTGTGGACAAATGCCCCGGATGCCAGACGAAGCACATCGACCTTTCTCCAGCAGCTTTCAAAAAACTGGCCCCCTTGCACCTCGGTGTTATACCTGTCGATTGGTACTTGCATGACTGCTAAAGCTTGGAAACGAGACGCCTTCCACAATTTGTTCATTCTCTCTGCTGCTTTCTTGTTTTCTCATCCATATTAGATTTACATCACGTGCGGCCTCAGAATTCAGTGTTATTTTAATCATTTTAATAGGAAATCGATCTAAATAATTAAAATCGTTTTAATTGTGCGGGTTGGTGTCTGCTTGATTGATTGATCCATGATAGGAAATCGAATTTTAATTTTGATAACTGAAATTCGTCAGCGATAATTGATTTAACTTACAGTCAGCTGATCACGTAGACTTAACCTTAGCACGTGACTTTTAATAATTTTAATTGCTTAGTAAAATAACACTGCCTCAGATACCTTAATTCAGATAGAAAAAGGCTAAATAGTAATCACGCTGGTTGCAGTTAGAGCTGGCTGAACACGTGTGATTCCCCGTGCAACTGCCACTGACTTAAAACAGACTATAGTGATAATTAATTCTCACTTCGATAATGCGTCACTGTCGAGAAGGGTGTACAGTAACGGTGAAGCTTGAATTTATATTAGGCGAACCAAGAAAGCTGGAGAGAAACCCAAAAGCATCGCTTTACAACACTCTGCACCAGTGTAAAAACCTGCCGGTAAGTGTGAGGTCAGGTCGCTTTACACCAAGGTAACAACGAGAACGATCTTTCGGTCGGCGACCTAAATGGATATACATAGTACCATCATGCCCGAACAACAACTACACCGGTCAGGGTCCATCCGAAAATCATTGTTCCACTTTATATCCCCCAAGCTCACGGAAGACCGTTGACTTGATGGATGCATCGCGATATTTGTACTCATGAAACAGTTGAATATACCCACGCCACTTCATAGGTGAGACTACCGGATTATGTGCTGTAACCCGACTCTGCATTGAGTTCGGACACGTATGGCAGTGTTGCCCTCTCATGGTAGACATTCGCCAAGAACATGGCCAGTTCGTCCTTGCTGGTCACGCCGGCTAGCTGAATGGCTTTCAGTACGAGGGAAGAGTCATAAAGTTAGCCGGGTGGTGCCAGAGTTATAAATTTAGCCACCCAGTAATGGAAGTAGGCTATCAAAAGACCTACGAGATAAACGACATGATTCGGGCATTTTTTTCTCAGCTCTTGCTGCGCGCAATGAACTGCTTCTTGTCTCCTGAGGTAGACTGAGCCCTCTTGTCGAGTTTTCGATAGGTTTGAGAACGACAAAGCGTTGTGGAGCACGGGAATTTGGCCTGGGGGAGGGATGGGTCTGTCCAATGTCAAAAAGCCTAATGTAGTATCAACAGGCGTACGATGAGAGATGAATCGAGCGTTGACAATAATGTTCAAACTTTTCGCGTTGCCCGAATTATGGTGCGAAAATCAGAATGCCAGAATTATGTCGTTTACCTCGTACGCTTTATACGATCGGGCTAACTTTTGCAACTTTTCCCTCGTACTCGTGGATACTGATCTGGCTGAGAGCTTGATTCACAGGCTTCCATGGTACGCCTGAACTGATCTGCGCTAAGAAGTCCTTCGGAAAGTCCACCTTATGAACCTGTATGGTCAAGTAAGCTTCAGTGGCACTTGGTCAATGACAACACGTGTAAATTCATATAGGTACCACCTAGTTTGTCTTGGTTACCGTGGGTCCTTCCATAGCCAAATCAGCATCGATGTACCGGTAGCCAATACGGACCTGCCATCCACGATGATCAACAATCAGTCCTTGAGCAACGTAAAACATCGCTTCGGGTTCGATCAAACCACGGACCGCTTCTAAGTGTAATGTGGATCCTTTAACGATCTAGCCTGGGCTTTTCCCAGCCAACGTCTGACCGCAAAAAATAAATCCTGCTTTTACGACTGACTATAAAACAGCCAGGCTATACCACGATAGGTTCCACGTTGCACTTACGAACGGTGCGTTGTTTGATCGAACCGAAAGCGGTATTTCACGTTACTCAATGATTGATTGTTCATAACAGTGGATGGCAGGTCCGTGCTGGCTACCGGTACATCCATGCTGACTTGCTCATGGCAACCTTGTCCGCTGTGCGGCGCTCCGTAGTAGCATCTGCCTTCGGCCCACGCGGACACTGTCTTGCGACAATACATCCCGCCACAGCACTCGGCTTGCGACCAATAGGAGCCCACGGAGTTGGGATCTACAAACAGTAATGGGACGAACTGTACTTCCGCGCTTCGTCCCGCCTCAGGCCACCAGATCCAATTAGATCAAGTTTCATTGTAACCGGGGCCCTGACAAGCAACTGTGCATTCGATAATCCGGCTACCGATGACGCATAAAATGAAGTAGTCTACTAGAAGCTCTATTCTGAGCAGTCCTGCGGGACTATCAATATTTTCGGCTGCGGTCCTACCACCGAGACGTGACAGTTCAAACACCCGATTTCGACTCGCATACCTGAAGTCCTGCTACACGACCTGCTACAAGACCTGCTACAGCTAATAAGCTAACAGTTAGTCGGAAGTCAAAAGTCGAATGAGATAGCGGGAGTGTTTCGTTCCAAGTTGTAAATCGAGTAGGCGATGCACTGAAGCATGAATTACTGGAATCCTGTGCCCTTGACAATCTTTCAGAGGGTTAGGAGCGCGTGCGAGTAAGGGTGATCCGAAAGATAGACAACAGCAAAATTGACCTGTTTTTGGGAGTGGTATGTATGAACTAGCGCAGATGTAAAATCGTTTCGGCGAATCAACACTACATGACACAGGAAAATTTATTGCATCACGAGATTGGACAGAAGTGATGTTGTTATCTAGTCAATAGCTTGTACAAAAGTCTGCGTCAAACTCTGAAAGAGGCACGAGCTACCACTTCGCCACTTCTGTGGCTTAATAGTATTGAGAGCATCGTAAAGACTTATCATTTCCGTCCAGGGTTGTAGTAGCATCGGCCCTGAGCCCAAGACGGGTCGTTCTTCTGGCAGTGCATGCCGCCGCAGCAGTTCCCCTGTGACCCGTTGGCGCCTTCACAAGGCTGATCTGCAACATACGGACAAATGATCAGTTAGGAGTGGTTGACTTGAGGCGAACAGCGAAGTACAAGCAGTACTCTTGTATAGTACGGTGTTAAAATTCTAAACTTACCGTGACCCTGGCAAGCCTGGACTACTACCACCAAACAGCTGCTGACAGCCAAGCACACTAAAAGGAGAGCGAGAAGCTTCATCTTGACGGAAAGAAACGACGGGTAGACCGAGCGTTTAGAATACTAATAGTAAACGGAAAAGCTTGTCAGGAAGAAATCGAATAAGACACTGGTCATGTGTTTCTGTCCGTCCATCGCGGCTCTTTTTATACGCGAAATTCTGCCCTATTGGTAACCGAACGCGGAAGATCGATGTTTATCTCTGGTTATTTCCATGTAACAGAATCGATTACAGCGTGAGGACCGGAATAAATAGGTTTTTACGTCACATCTGCCAAGCAAGCTAATGAAGGGTTAGAGGAAAGGTTTGAAGGACCGTTATCAGATTGTGTCTCAAAGGCTTCACGTCAGAAGAGGACTGCACGAAAACAGGTGCAGCCAGGCATGGGCTTTCCACACTCCACTGCCTACTTGACTGTCACAGCAAACGTCCACCGCGTGGACTTTGGGCCGGGTACGTAGCTTTTTGCCCGTTGACGCCGTTTACGTTTGTAGTGATGTACATCATACCAAGGCTGTAATAATAACCACCTCGCAATACATAATTTGGCCAGAGGAAAGCGTCCCGTCCAGAAGAAGCACCAGCACGGATGGAGTTGTTTCTGTTCTTCTCCAGTATCCTCTAAAAGTTCGACATACGCAGTCGATGATGTTTGGGAAATGGTACGTGTAGCCAGTGCCGGCCACACTATTAGACGTGACCTTAGTCAGCTGCGTCGACGTAAAAGTGACGTCACAAGAGAAGAGTTTGGGCAGGCCCTACTTAGCTTACTCCGGCTTCTTCCGCAAAACCATGGGTGTGTCATAACTCCTCTAACTGATCATTTGTCCGCATGTTGCAGATCAGCCTTATGAAGGCGCCAACGGGTCACGGGGGAACTGCTGCGGCGGCATGCACTGCCAGAAGAACGACCCGTCTTGGGCTCAGGGCCGATGCTACTACAACCCCGGACGGAAATGATAAGTCTTTACGATGCTCTCAATACTATTAAGCCACAGAAGTGGCGAAGTGGTAGCTCGTGCCTCTTTCAGAGTTTGACGCAGACTTTGACGAACTTCAGGTATCCTAGACACTTTTTCGCCGTTAAAATGAAGGTTCTGTCCTTCCTGTTAGAGTGCTTGATAGTCAGAGGCTGTCTGATGGAACTAGCCATAGCTTGACGAACTGTGGTAAGTTTTGTCCGCACCATGTTATGGACAGTTTTTCCCGCATACAGATTGTTCGGTGTTCAGTTTATTTCAAGCCTAGCGACCAGCTCCCCACTGACTGTTGCTTCGTGCGTTGCGGATGATCTTTGTGACGTACGAACGCATCCGGTAAATGAACAAAGTTAGAGGCGTGTCCATCTGTCTGACAGCAGCCGGTAATGGGTGAACTCGATCGGCAGGTATCCCTGTACGGGGTACGGAAGTTTCCGCTTACACTGCCAAACGTACCTGGCGCGTAGATTCTTCTATCGTCGGCGATGTGTTCATGTTGCAGAAAAAGACTTCTGCAAAACGTATAATTGGGTTGTCGATCAATTTTTGTTTCTCAGTTAACGGGCCTTTAAATTCGAATCGTTTTCCTAAAAAGGTTTCCTGAATGTTGATGGGTACAAAGAAGTGTGCTACGATGCTTGATTTAAGTTGGTCAGTGGCTTTTGTGGTCACGGTGTCACCACTGTTCCATATTAGCGGTTCGTATAGTCCCGAGGCCGAGTCCTGTATTATTGGCGCCACTCGTTTCAGAGTCGCCGCTCAACAATTTTTGAATCGTTCCGTACGCACTAGTCGGCCTGCTGTCTATCTTGATATATTGTAACCGTGTTCATGGAACGAATTCAGGTGTACGTGCGCAGAAGCCCATCGGTATATAGGTCCTTTTTCTAGGCTCGGTTTTTTTATTGACCATTTGATACGTGACTCGCATCGGTAAACCCGAGGAAATGCTGTAAAGTGTAAACCGGGTGGTCATACCCACAGTATCAAATGGTGCAGAGACATCAGCTTGTTGCGAAAGCCCCGGAGTTACAATTAATCTTCAGTTGGGCGACGTTTGCCCTACACCAGTGTCCCCCGGGTTACTTCGTCAACCTCTCGTGCTGAACGGACTTGCGACGCTCGCTACCGTGAGCTATCCTATGAACCTCGGAAGCAGTGTCGGACTTGTACTGTCAACGAGGTTTTTGAAAGACGACGACTGGAACAGTTTTCATTTCCAATTTCTCGAACTTTCCTAGCTTTAAATCTCCATGAACTTCGCGAAGTATGTCAATTGGCCCCACCAACCCCATAAGGGATGTTACGCGCGTATAATGACGTGAAGTTCATGAAGTTCATATACGGGTTCCAGGTGGAAGTACAGTTTCATAATCGGCAGTCCCTACTACAGTAGAAACCGTGAAAAATGTCCAAATGGGAACACGGGCCGGGATGCTGTTCCTACACTGTACTAGATTTGCGTGCATGTCTCCTGAGTTATCAATCAGCTACAATATCGGAGAACCTTCGGTATTCGCGAGGTGTCCCTGTTGTCCGAATCCCTTCCTTCCGTCGTGTTCGAACTAGCCTGCAGTACAGGATGGTGTAGGGAGGAGAAGACGTAATACCTGGAGGAAGATAATCCTAGAGAAACCGGCCAGAAAACCTAACTCTTCACAGGAACGCATAAGCACTCAACCCAAGGTTTGGACCTCGATGGGAGCGGCAACCGAGAACCTTGGTTTGCTCGCGATCCACACACAATCGAACTTCCGGTACGCATGTAGCAGGCACGAGGGCGATCAAACACGGTCAAACACAGTTAAAGATTAATATGTTTACGCCAATATCCATAATAAGATCCTAATCACACGTGAGGAAACACCAGCAATACCAGATACATCTAGTCCTTGCTAACAGTTTTCATTAAATATTCCACTAGCTAAAACATCACAAATCATCCACCGAGCAGTGAAACAGTTCAAACGCATCCAAGTACAAAACAGAATAAAATACATTGTAGAAAGGGAACGAGGGGAAACCGTCAAAAGCGAAATGCATCTTGATTGGGTCCATCGATTCACAATCTTCAGGACGGGAAAAGGGCGTGGGTGGTGGCTGCTTAGGCCGACGTCTTAAATCTAAAGCATTCAATGACCAGCTTGATGATGCTGTTGGCCGCTGCTAAACGTTCCTGATTGCTGTCAATGGCTTCTGCAATGTGGAGTTTCTGGCAAGGAGGAGACTGGTAAAAGTCCAGGCAAATCTCGTCGAGGGCGTTCCTCAGCTTCTCAACAGACTGGTACGTTCCTGGACCTATGCACTTCAGCTGAAGCCAGTCGTCGATCGTCGCCACCACCGTGCTTTTCTTCTACGAAACGAAGGAAGAGAGGTTCCAACATATTCGGTGAACAAAACGCGAAATTGCAGTTAGAATTTCAAACTGGAAAACTGAAAAGCAAACGGAAGATCGGCAAACAAACTTTACAAGATTGTTATCCCAAGTTGCGCAGATTTGCGGTCTTATTGGCTGACGCTGAGAGCCAGTTGGGAAAACGATCTTGTCGAGTCTGTTTGCTTCGACCGATTTGAGTCTCAACTATGTGGATTGCGACATACCTTGCCAACTGTGCTTCGCTTGGCGAAAAGGGCGACAGGAAGGTTGGATTTCAGCAGCGTCAAGTCGTGAATGTAGATTTTGCTAGTCTTGACTTGGGTGAAGAAAACGACGATGCCTTCAGCTTCGTTCTGACGTGACAGGATGCTCTTAGGATGCACGCAGATTTTGTCGGCGAAATTCTGCGTCAACACCGGCACCCTAAACCAGACATAAGATCCAAGAAGATATGCGAACCGAAAGGAAAATATGACGTACGACATGTGTTTGTTCTTTGGACGTTTTACGGTGCCCAAGTTGGGATACAAGCCGCCAGCCAGAACCGCCCGAATGATGTCGTCATCGCCTGTACGAACCCACAATACTACACAGTCTCTCAGGATGTTAAGGAAACTGATGACAGTCACAAAGAGTTACCGGAGTTATGGTTGGCATATCCGTCCATCGGGTCCGCGTTTTTGATAAAACCCGCGCTCTGCAGGATGTACGCAAACTGCTTCTTCATCTTGAGAAGTTGCTGGAATAAGCAACAAAGTCTACCAATATCCCCACCATCTTGCAATTTCCATCACAATGCTAAACGTACTTACCACACAAGTGGTGTTGAACATGTACGAATCCCAGCAGTACTTCATGGCATTATGCCCGTCCTTGATCACGCAATCCACATAATCCTAGGAAAAGACATAACAACGCTGGCGTGGAAGAATGCGAACGGCAGAACAACTACGAGGCCAGTTTTCTCCACGTGCATACAAGGCGCCGAACAGCAAGCATGCCCACGCGTACGCAGACAGTTGAAGCTTGAACCACCACACCTGCATACGGCGAGCCATTTTACGACCGCATCTTCTGGTATGCAGGTACGTGAACCAACACCCATCAGCGTCATTCACGTACCTGCCTAAAGTAGAACCCCTCTAAAGGAGATCTCATAAGCGAGTATGCAGGTGCGTGAAAACCGAAACCAATTCTAACTCATGGGACTGATATTGGTCGCAAATCACAGTTACTACCTTCATAGCTTCGTGGTACGTCAAGTGATCACTACTCAGCCCAGCGCCGAAGCTGTTCCTTGCTCTCCTGGCTTCTTCTTCCTTGCCCAGTGGCGTGCAGAAGGGCTCGCGGTAGCCGAGGACGGCAGTCACATTGAGGATGGGATTGAGACACTGGAAGATGCAGGCAAGGAACATCAGCTTGCCCAGCTGAGGTGGAACGGGCATGTTGGCCAGCAGACTACCCAACGGCGTTAGGTTCTCTTCCTCATCCAAGGCCCCTATAAGCTTCAGCAGGTCCAGAGCTTGGACAACCGCTTCGTGACTGGGCGGCTCCATGGCCTTCTCGACGAAAGGCTGGACCAAGCCTAAACGAAGCAACTGCAAAGCAAGAACGATCAGAGAAGTCTATCCAATGAGCATCTTTCACCTGCGTAGCGACGCCCTATGAAAAACATGCGATTCAATGTATACAGGTGCGTGATGCCGAGTGTTACGATTTCCCTACTCGCCTTCGAATCAATCAATCGCGGAATGCCGGTTTATAGCGGCGCTAAATTTCGTAAGAATTCAGAAACAACGTACCTTCAGTTGTAGGATGAGTTCGTCCAGGCGAGTACGCTTCATTTCCGGTAAGGGAAACGGTTCCAGCAGGTTGTACTGGTAGGAAGTGAACAGGTGATAACAGACACCGCTCTTGACTCTGCAAAAAAAAGAAAGGGTGCCATTATTTAAGCCGCGAGACCCAAGCTGAACGTTACAACAAAGGTCCAAAGCGGGGGGAGAGTTCGATTTACCGTCCAGCGCGTCCTTTGCGTTGTTTGGCGTTCGACACGGAAACCCACTGAGCGGTCAACGTACTGATATTGCGCGCCACGTCGAAGTCCTTCATTTTAATCTTGCCGGTGTCGATGACATGAACCACATCGTCAATCGTGATGCTGCAAAGACAAAAAATTAAATGCCCGAAGAAACCGGCGCACTGTTCTGCTGCCAGAAGCAATATTCTGCGCCACTTTGTCAGGACTGCGCGCCTTCCGTGTGACGTGGCGCACTGGCAATGCTTAAACGCTACCGAAACGCGCCACTGCAGTGAGATGAGTTCAGCCTCGACCAAGAGGCGCATTACCGTGTGCAAAACTAGGTGTGGAGTGCGCCAGTGATGAAACAACTGCCGAGAGGGATGTACCTGGTTTCAGCGATCGAGGTTGCAATGACGATCTTTCTTTGGTTCTCCGGACGTTCAAAGACTTGGCGTTGGTTGATAGTGGGCATCATGGAGTGAAGAGGAATTACCAGGAAGCGACTACCCCGTTGGCCAGAACCGAAAGCGCCTTCTAAGAGAGTATTCAGTTTTTTTATATCTTCCCATCCAGACAGAAAGACCAAAATGGCTTCGTCCTGCAAAAAGAACGAAACATAAAACTCATTCTTCTCTGTTCGCTGTATCAACACATATAAAAACTAAGCCAAAACTTTGAAATATTCGAAAAGACATTTGAGCAGTGGACAGAGTAACTCAAATGTCACGTGGTCTAAATCACGCTTGCTGAGAAACTGCGGACTTACTTCCGGTGTAGTTTTGACTATGTGCCGGATCAGCGTCAAGATCAGGTTGAAGTCGACAATGCTCTCGTCAAAGTCATGGAGCGTTTCCAGCACTTTGCGAGTCAAGTTCTTCTTCCGAAGAGACAACATGAAGTTGTTCCATTCCGGGTCGTTCTGGCGTTTTGGAGGCCTCTTCATTATCTTATTGTCTTGAGGGACATAACTACAGAGAAACAACTATCGTAAAGCCAGAACTAGAAATCCTAATTGGGAGTAAACAAGATCTACAAGAGAAACTCGTACTTGGTTAGAGCCAGGATATCTTCCAGGAAAAGCTGTTGGACCGGGAAAGTGAAGCCAGCAATATGAACCATCGGGCAATCATCTGCAAGAAAATCATGTTTCCTTGATACATTTTTGAAACTCCAGAACAACAATCTTCAGATAGTTCATTAATGTGCCTTACCGAAATATGCGCAAAACTTTTCGGCATTCATGGTGGCCGACATGAGGACGATCTTGAGATCCTTACGACGTATGCGGAGATCCTTTAGGATGATCAGCAGAAAGTCCGACAAGATATCTTGCTCATGAATTTCGTCGACAATCACGTGCGATATCTTATTCAAATCTCTAAAAGGCACAGACAAAGTTAATTCACAGTTCCCACAGGAAACTCAGACAGAAACATTCAGTGAAAAGTGTCTTACTGGTTTCCAGTTAGCCACTGGAGAAGGATGCCCGTCGTGCACATTGTTATCGAGCCCGTTTCTCGCGGCATCACCCTGAAAACAACATCATCATATCGAGCTAAAAAAGCAGCCAAAAAAATTTCCAAGAAGCAGTTTGTACTTTTCGAGGCGGATTTGGTAGCCGACAGATTTTCCCAACTTCTCCGCACGTTCTTTGGCGATTCTTTCCGAGACTGAGATGGCGCTGATGCGACGCGGCTGAGTGCAAATGATGCGACATCGGCCACCATCCCCCCGTTCGATCCAGTCGTCCAAAATAAACTGAGGCAACTAAAAATCACCAACGAAGCTTCGTTAACCGCATCGTCCTCAATGAGCTAAAGTAACTTTCAACAAATTTTGGTAATGAAGGATGTACGTAAATTACCTGGGTAGTTTTCCCGCAACCGGTTTCTCCACTAACGACGACGACTTGGTTGTTCTCAATCGTATCCAGCAATTTCTGTAAAGGGGAAGAAAAAATCGTTCATATCAGTTTTGAGGGAGGAAATGTGAGGTATGTTCCAACCCACCTGTCGAACTTGGAAGGCTGGCAGTTTCCTTCTGAACTTCAACATTTCCTGGTATGCAAGGTTACTCTGCTTCTGCGACAGCTCATCCAAGTAGGTCATACTCAAACCTTCGATTCTCGACTCGTCGATATCGGACTTGGTGGGAACCTTCGGAAAAGCCATGCGAATCTGTTGAGCCACGGGAGCGATCTCACGCATGCGCTCATACTGGTCCTCAGAAGCTCCCATGGCCTCCGGATCGACCTCCTCGTCCACAGGCGGAGACAAATCCTCTACGACCGCCTGCTGTTCTTTCTTCTTCTTTAGACTCTGCTGCTCACGTCTGTACTTGTTGAAAGTATCAACGGTCTCGTCGATTTTCTGCCGAATCTTGTCTGGAAGCAAAAGCGCCGGAAACTGCAAAACGGAAACAAGAACAATCATTCGCACGCAGGCATATGCACACATAGTGTCGTGCAACAGTGACGGAAGGCAAGCACGCACGTGCATGACAGCGAAGTAAACCGCCCATTCTACCAGTTGGGCGCGCTCACGACGTCAGAATTCGCAACGCATTCCAGCCTGAGCGCCGGTGCGTAAAACGGACGCCGCTGACGTCCTGCGCAAAGACAGCTAGTTACCGTTTCCTTTTTACCGATGTGGGATCTTTGTTCTGTAGTTTCTTTTCCATCTTCAGCCGTCGTCGTTCTTTCTTGTCCTCCATCTTTGCCTTCTTGTCCTTCTTGGGCGATGTACCATGCATGGCCTTCTCGTTCTTGGCGGCCATTTTCTTCATTCGGCCGTAGTTGCGCCAGTAGTCTGCAGCAGCTTTGCCTTTCAAGCCTTGGGGATGCTGCACTTGGACGTATTGAGGATTCAGCTGGCGCCCAGAACCGGTGTGGACCAAAAATCGACCGTGACCCATTCCCTGCCGCCCATTAGGAACGCTGAAGTCGTCAGCAATCTCCATGTTGCGCGCCATCTCATCTAGAGTAGCATCGTCCAAGTCAGACAAGTCAATTTCTAAGCCACAAATCAAGTCAATCAGCTACCGAGCAGAACAGCAAAACAGTCCAACAGAACTTTCGGATGGCGCACTCACCACGTGACCATGGACCAGGAAAACAGAACACACACGTGACATAGTGCACCACCTCGAGGTACGATCAGTGATAATAAAACAGCTGACTTACTGTCATCATCGGAGTCGTCCGAGTCATCCGAATCCGAGCTAGTCTCCGTCTCCCAGTCGTCTTCTAGCTTCTTCCTGTGGGTCATCGTGATCCTCGAATTCCGCTACAGATACACAACAGTGAGCAAGATCTACGGTAACGACGGCAAAATTTCATCGAGGTAAAGCTGTGGTCCGTGGAGGTCGCACTCGCCAGAAAAATATTCGCGTTTTAGAATCGCAGCCTATGATGTCATATGGCTGACGTACTGGACGAGAGTACGGACGACATGACTTACTAACAATCCAACATAACCTGTGTGACGTAAGTCTAGTAACGTGTGTTGCTGTGCTTTTTCCTTTTTCAAGTTTATCTTCCAAAATTTCCGATTTCTTCTTCCAGTCTCACTTCTGCAGGCAGCAAGCTAGCAGCCCTGCCTGTCTCCCAATTCTTACTCCCGACTTCTTACGTTTGTGTTCTAAAGTGGACAAACGTTCGCTGTTCTCTGAACGGTGCTATTCAATCATGCATACTTTATAGGCTGTTTGAAGTTCACCGACCATTTCGGACTGTTTGGTAGGTAGATCGGACTGCGTTTTGAAAGCTTTACAGCAGGATGAATGCCCCCAGATCTCGCGAAGTCTACACAAGACACGGCTCTCGACCTCCACGCCGTTTTGCGGACTTTGTCGGTGGACCGATTCGCGGGCGCAGTAATCCGTCCAGCGACTTTGACGCACTTCTCAGATCGTCCTCTACCCCTGTAAGATAGCTTATAGACTTGGGCGCTTGATTCATTGATTTGTGCGTCAGTTTATGCTTTGTTGCAGAGTGACAACGAGAAATTCACCACTGCGAGTTTGGGTTCGCTCAGTGCTCGCCTCGCTAACAAGTCGCCAGAGAAGTCTCCCGAAAGGAAGGTAGCAGAAAGCGCTCCATCGAAAGTTTCAGGGAAAGTGGAGAAGGCAAAAGGAAACGCGGGAAGACAACTTCCCCTGAAGAAGTCTCAGTCCGAACTGGCAGTGCTCATCTCGACTCTGCCTGTTCCCACCACTTCTCGTTCTCAGCCTGCGGTTTCCTCGGAGCCTCCGGAACCACTTTCGTCCAATCCATACGACTTTGACGCCGACGAGGTGCCAAAGAAGAATACGCAGGGTAAAGCTGACTCGAAGAAGACTAATCGCTCAGCTTCGCCTGTTGACTGGGTGACACTTCCTCCTACATTGCCCGCAGTTTCGTCACAGCGCTCGAAGCCTGCTGTTGCATACTCCTGCGACTTTGATATTGCGGAAATGCTGAAAAAGAACGCAAAGAGAAAAGGTGTTGCAAAGAAAGCCGAGCGCACAGTTTCGCCTGATGCTTTCCTTTCCAAAGTTCCTGCAGCTTTTTCCAGGTCTACCAAGCCAACGGTTTCTAGCTCCCAAGGCTTAGACGCTGAGGACATACCGAAGAAGAACGCAAAGAGTAGAGCAGCAACCTCCAAGAAGATTGAACGCTCAGCTTCGCCCGATAACTGGATCGCTCCGCTTCCCAAGTTGCCTTCTTCCGCTCCTTCCACTTCTTCCTCTCAACCGGTAGCTCTGCCGGCACCGGTGAACCCTCCAGTATCGAATCCTTACGACTTCGACGCCGAAAGCAGCGATGAAGAGGAGAAAATCAAGCCGAAGTCACAGTCGTCTTCTGGAGGATCCACTTCTTCGCAGGTACGTTGGCACCGACCTGTGATCGACACGGCCTTTAATGGAGCACGGCCTTTTGCCATAGCACGGCCTTTATATCAGCACGGCCTTGGTCCAGAACAGAATCTGTGTACGAACCGAATCTGGTTTGTCGTTCGAAAGTATTTCATTTTCGTCCTTTGCCTATATCCTTCATGGGTTTGCAGGGTTCGAATGGTTCAACTGGGTCAGATAAAGCGTGGTCCAGAACACCGCCGCTGACGAAGAGCAAGACATCCGTCGGAAGTCGAGTCTTCAAGAGGCCCGCTGTCCCCGGGTTGAAGCCCACGAGAGGCTCCAAAGCAGTTCGTCCGAAAGCGAAACAAACGAATACTCAGAATAAGAAGGACTTCTACGAACCTTTGCCTCCTGTCCTCGCAAAAGCGGAGTCTTTCCCGCCAACGCCAGTGAAACTTCCATCGAAGCTTCCTCCCGTTCCCGTCTTCAAAGAACCGTCGAAGAAGGTCCAACGTCCGCCTCCGGAAAAGAAAGTGGCTTTCATAGAACCGAAAATACCACCCATTCCTGAAAAGAAACCAGCGACATATGTCCGAGCTAGGACTTCAGTGGGTAAACGTAGCTTTGAGAAAACTAACCCAGACACAGAGACACCGTCAGGCAGTCCACCAAAAACACTCAAGGTGGAAGAAGGTCCAAACTCATCACAGCCAGTCATACCAGAGTACAAGGCCAAAGATATTTCACAGAAAACAGAACAGACGGCGGTAGTAAAGCTGGATGATTTCGCTATACCGGTGGCAAAGAAACCAGTGGCTGCGTTCGACGATTCTTTCCTCCAGAAGAAGTCGGAAGATATCGAGATGGAGTTGATGCAGCTGATCAAGGGACTGGGACCGCAGCATCCAATGCCCGTAAGATGTCTGAACGCGATCAAGCTGGCGCTGAAGCTAATCAACCCCGGAACCATGATGTGAGAGATGGTTTTGATGTGATTATTTTTCTGGTGTATGAGTTTCGTCTGAGATATTTCAGCTTTATGGAAAATTTTTATTCGATTTGGTTTTAGATTTATTATCAAGTTTGGAAGCTGGTCAAAGTCGGCATGATTGCTTTTCAAGTGGCGCACGTGTCCAGTGGGAACAGCCGGAAAGGTGCGCCACTTGCAAAGTAATCTTATCGAGTTTCAGTCTTCTCCCAAGTCGCGCACATTTTTGGTGCTGTTGGCTGGCAGCGTGCGCCACCTGGAAGACGATCTTGTCGAGGACCATTTTGTTCTGTTGACTCGCATCAGACGTTGTTTTTGTTCGTAGGCATTTCTTCGCCTGTGAATACCGGGAGAAACTTTTTGATTACTTCAAGGACGCGGCGAGCAACGAGAACTTGTCGCTGGCAGTGGCAGCTGTGGTGTTGGTGCAGAGTACGGATAGCTTGAAGATTAACCTGGACAGGAAAGGCCTCAACATACTCAAGGAAATCTTGGAGAAGAGTTCAAAGCAGAAACAACCGGATAAGAACGTGGTTGATGGTGTCTGGTCCGTGTTAGAGAGACTGACGCAGTATCGACGAGGACGAGATGTCGCCAAGACAGATATGACGGTAATTTCACCTGATTAAATTTCTTATGAAAATCGAGAAAAATATTTCCAAGATGCATACTGAAGATAAATCTTAGAAAATGATTGAACACTTGAAGGCAAACAGTTTTTGGAAACTAGGAATAGTCAGGAGTGACAAAAACTGACTTGAGTGATGTGTGGTAGGCTCTGGTAGAAATCAGGGTATTCTGCCGTAGGCGCCATTGTGTCGGAATCCTGATTTCTATTTTTGGTGCCTGTGAAGTGGGTTTCTGCAAGGCTCGACTTTTTCTGTTCCAGGCTTCGCGTCTAGTGATTGAGGCCATCGTCATCATGAAGTTGGGGTCTCAGCTACGGTGGTTTATCGACGAGATCCGGCGACAGGGCATCCTCGAGTACTGTATAGCTCACTTGGAGATGCTGCTGCCGAGGCTGGAGAAGGATCCCACCATGGCGGACCTGAAAGCTGTCGATCGCCTAACCGAGTTCTTCTACAAGGTCCTTTCCATCGGTTCCATCAGTTTCATCTGTTCCTTAGAATGTACAGCTTGGCTTATTGTTATTGACGTCCGTTTTCTTACAGGTGATGCACGAGAACAGGGAGAACTCACTGTACCTCTGTACGCACAAGGGCGCTTCCGGTGCTTCCGGTTTCGAGTTGATAGTGCGGTAAGGCAATTGCGGTCGCTAAACATGTGGCGCACTCTTCCAGCCAGTAACACTGAGAACGTGCGCTACTTACAGACTCGACAAGATCGTTTTCCATCGTAGCGCACGGTGTCGGCCAACGGCAATAACAAAGTGCGCCACTTGATAAAACAATCATGTTTGATTTTTTTCTTCCCCACACCATACGTACGTACCTTACTTACCCAGAAGTATGTAGAACATCTGATAAACATTTTGCAGTCTTCCTCTCTAGGCTGATAAAAGTGTGCGTAAGTCGGCTGGACAAGAAGAACAAAAACCCGCCGGGAGTGAATGCGGTAGTCGGCACTATTCTGCGAGCGATCTTCAGCAACCTGATCAATGTCATCGCCCATGCTGGTAAGTCCCTCTTCTAGCTGAATGCTGCATAGAACGACGAGATAGTTGACTAGCCTTTTGGTCTGAGTTCTTTTTTTGTGTCTTGTAGAGTTGTGGAGGCAAGAGCTGGGCCACCTGCCCGATTTCATTCCGCTGCTGATACAGACCTCGATATCAGGCTTTACTGATGTCATACCTCGAGAGAAATCTCAGGAGATTGTGCTGCGTTCACTGTTGTGCCTGGTCAACCTGACCTACAACTGTGAGGAGAACTGCCAGGTTGTGGTGAAAGTACTTCCGGTTGTACCTGGCAAGGACAACCTACTTTCCCTCGCTCAGGTACCGTCAGCTTGTTCGATCACTTGTTGTTTTCAGTCTTGGTAAATGTTCTTGTTTTGATTAGTTGATCAAGTCGACCAGCGTAGCAGCCGAAGCTTCCGGTGATGATATGGAACGCGTCGTTGAGCAGTACGGCAAGATGATCCGCTCCATCGATCTCAACTTGGACGTAACCAGTAAGTTTGAACGTCTTCACAGTGTTACAAAAGCATTTATGATAGAAAGAAGCGTTGTGGGTTGGTCGGTTGGTTAACGAGTTGTGGTTCTTTCTTGTTGCAGTTACGGACGTCTTAGACAAGGCTGGCGATAATATGGAGCACTACGCCATCATGTCCTACACGGGCATTCTACTCAGCCATCTCATCTCCCAAAATGACGTACGCAATAATATATTTTTCTTTTCTCTTTCCGAGAGCTGAAGCGAAGACTGGAATGATATTCCTGAGTTTATTGCTGTGCTAGTTTTTCATCCGAGTTATTTTCCATAGGATGCGCATTCGATTCTCAAAACTCACTTGGAGACAGCCTTTGGTAGCGTAAGCGAAGGTATCACGGTAGCGGCTGAAGCCATTCGTCGAATGACGGAGTTCATTGCTGACGCTGTAAGTGTTTAGTACTGAAAAACCTCCTGTCATAATAATTGGTCTTAGGCAGACAAATTCGTCACGTTTGACTTTTCAGGTGGCGCACGCTATCAGCCACTAACACCGCTAACTTGCGCCACTTGGCAGAAAACTTGTCGAGTTTGTTTGCGAGATCGTTTCCCAAGTGGCGCGCTAGTTGATCCATCAATACCAGTGGTGTGCGCCACTTAGGCAGACAATATTGTGGGCTTCTTACTGACGAAACCAAAGTTACTTCAGGTTGTGTGCAACTGTTTTCTTTTGCAGAAAGCGGAGAGAATTCATCCGTTGCACGAGCTCAATGCCGCCGTTGACGCTCTGGAGAGTTATGGATACTCTTGTGGCGGTTGAACAACGTTTACGTATGTACCGCTGTTTCTCAGAAATCTGCTGCTAGCTTCGTTGACCAAGGTTTTATACTATTTTGTATTGGTGTGAGTGTGCCGTGAATTCTTCCTCCTCTGATGGATTTTGAGTTTGTCCATGGGTTTTCTTTGAAGCCTTTGTTGCAGAAAGTGTTTTTAATTTGGAAAGTATTTATTCGAAATTGGGCCACGTATCGATATCCATATCCCGCGTTTATGTTTCACGTTTATCGCTTTTCAAAAAGAGACATGGTTTCCTGTGTTATCCAGTGTACAGTCATAACCTATTGCAATATGAATTTCTGTGGAATAGAGCAGCTGCCGAATTTTGTGGACTTTCAAAATGTTTTTATGTCTGGTCGTCTTTTTGTTTTGTGTCCCAACCAGTTCTGAAAATAAAATTCACTCCATGCATGCATTTATTTTCCATGGATTAGAACACCCCTGAGTATCGAAACTTGTCTCGACGGAAGTATGTCGTGAGGATAGACCCCAAACTTCCTGTTCTGCAGCGGTGGTGTGTGGTCTTTCTGACTGTGAGGATCATTCTGCTGGTAAAGGTTGATTCGGTGGTTTGCGACCCCGTCTTCGATGACGAACTGACCTCTTTGGAGTTCTTCACGCCAATCAATTTTGTCGGGAACTGTACTCAGCGGCTCCAAGCCCTGTTTACATCTGCCTTCGTGTTTTTTCCGAAGAAAAAGCATCGTCTCTGCATTTTTGTTCCGTAGTTTCCCAGAGGGTGTCCACCCTGAAAGAGTCATGCCATGCGCGAAAGAGGTACTTACCGTGCTGTCGCCACCGTTCTTGTCGGGCCTGTCCTGTCTTTCGCTGTAGTTGTTGTTTATTTTCGAGCCCGATATCAAAGATACCACAGCTTTCGCCAGGAATTTAACCTTTGCCGGTTTCAACCCGACACCGGTTCCAGTTTGTACAAAAAGTGGAATGGCAACTTAATCTCTATAATGAGGTACCAGACTCGGGACGAAAAGAGTACCGTATCTATCTGTAACAGTTCGATATGTAGCGATCCACAGCTGGCTCTCAGTTCACTATCCACATGAAACATGTGCATAGGCCTATCATTCCTGGACAATCGTTCCTGATAGGCATGTTTTTGAGGCCGGGCAGCTTAACACCGAGTCTACTCCGGGATCTGATCGTTTCATTTGGAACGAGAAAAAACAGTAGAAGTATGCCCCTGGGACCAGTACATATACTGAGTCGGTACAACAGTAAAATCCGACGGCTCTCTGAACCAAAGTCTAGTCTGGAAAATCTGAAATCCGAAAAATCTGAAAAATCTGAGTGTGTCTACGTTATTTCTCGGACCTTGCGCCACTGTATTAGTCACGACGCCACAAAGATAGATTAACTGTTGATTAGCTCGGAAAGTTACCGGTCAAAGGGTGTGAATCTTTTTCTCAATCGTCCGCAGTTCAGACTATTTATCGTGTAGGCAGAACGTCAACTTCTGCGTATTTTCACGTTTGTCCCGGTTGCAGTATTACCCATAGAAAGATTAGTCGAAAATGGAGAAGTTCCTTGTTGCTACATCGCTATCATGTTTAGTATTTGTTGACTCCTGGTCATCAATGGAGAGCGCTTCATTTGGGAGATTCAAACGTCAGTCCGAGATGTATCCCAGCGGAAACGTTATTCGACAGGGAGACCGAGATTCGACGTATCCGACTGTTGTTCCAAACCGAAACGACCCACCAAATGGAAACGTTATTCGACAGGGGTACCAAGATTCGTCATATCCGAGTGCTGTTCCAGATGGACAAGTCATCAGACAGGGAGAGCATGAGACAGGTGCCACTGATCCCAATGCAGGTCTTATACGAACCTTAATTGACTGGGTAATTCAAGAACAACCTTCAGCGTATGCACTTCAGATCTGTATGACTTGTTCCGAATTTTACCAACGTGCCTCTGGGTTGCAGATGAAGACCCTTCTTCGGACCATGGGCTGGAAGCCCTCGTGGGACCCTAGCATATGGAAAGATAGCGCTGGCCGTCTAATGAACACAGCGGTACAAGTTGCACCCTTCATCTTGTGATAGTAATTTAATTTACATCGCACTGCAGCTTGAATTTCGTGTACGAGTACGCAACTTCACAAGCTCTTTGTAAAACATAGCCAATTGTATTGCCACCGTTGTTGTCCACCCGGTCCAGAGTCTGACTGCGTGCAGATTTCTACTTCCAAACCGCTTGGGCTACTGCTGTACTGTATATTTTAGGTGCGTTCGCAGCGCTGTGCTTCACGGTAGTGCCGCCGATTTATCGCGTACTCAACCACGTGATGAGCCATCGCTGTCCCGTGTGATCACATGATGTTATCATAGACTATGAGTCTCACCCGGGCATCATTCACTGTTTGCTTGGTCCAGTGCGCGATAAACTGTAGCACCACAGTGCGATCTCATGCACAGTTCCGGCGAATCAACAAACTCCAACGCTAACATTACCAGTGTTTGAAGACAGGTTTCGGCATTGGTCTCCCCATTAACGAGTTCCGTTCTTCCACTTCCACTTCACTTTCGGGTGCGACCTTTTTATTACGGATAACTCTTAGTCTAATTATGGTTCGGAGGCTCGTCCGAACAGAGGCTCGAACATGAGTCCTCCAGGAAGGGGTACTGTATTACCTCTAAGGTT
>BDGG01000013.1:354407-492174 GCA_001949185.1 Ramazzottius varieornatus | reverse complement strand
AAACCTTAGAGGTAATATAGTATGTCTACCTGCGCAGAAACTCATCGATGGCTGCGTCGAAGATATCACGTTTGGCTACAACCATGCCTGTTCGATCAACGTCGGAGCTTCTTCCCTTACCGGAAAAGAGGTAACCTAGCAGTCTCAGTTTTGATCGGTTGAGAAGACTAGAGGACGAGTGCGAAACTTCGGGCGAACTGAAAGCCATAGCCGTCTGGCCTATCCTCTGCAACGAGAGAAAATACAGGACAGGCGATAACCAGAAGCAACGCAAAACACAAAAGGGAACAGTCGATCACAGCCATTTCTGACGGAAGAAACGGACAAGGCTCAGGAGAAACTGGACAACGAGCCAAATCTCACCGGGAAAACTCTGAATGTTCGAAGGATTTAAATAGAGCGGTCAATGTTCCTTCACTTCAGGTTGACGTTCGAGCCATTAGTGATGTACTCAAGGACTTTGTCAAACTTGGATGTGGAGTTCTGACGGAGGAGCGCGAACTCTCGAACGGCATGATTGATCTAGGTGGTCCAGCAATCAGATCGTCGCACCCTATAAAGTGTGATGGATCAGTTTGCAAGCAAGACTGTGAGGAACTTCTGAATACCCTTCCGCGATTTTCGGATCATGGTCGACGAAGCGTTCAGGCCCTTCTTAACGTTTCTTTACTTGGTAGGTTGACGCATATGATATTTCACTACTTTCTCCAGGTTGAATGTAGGAAGAAAATTTATCCCGTTGTGTGTGCTGATCAAACCAGGAAAAAAAGAGATGAGAACGCTAGGGAATACTTTTTGGGGAAGTCCCAGCCAGCATTCAGGAAATTGATCATCTATCGTGTCGCCTGGCGTTGTCGGTAAAGTATGTACCGCAGACCAGAAACACATAATTAAGTACAGTATAATCAACCGATGAAACCGTCTTGACGATTTATCGTATCAAATAACTGTATCATCCGCAGTTGATCCGAATACGCCGATGTCTCCGATACACCATTTACGTGGAGCTTTTACTCGGTAAGTGTTTCATCATGGCTAGCTTCCGAGCAGTCCATCAGCTGGCGGTGGCCATGCTGCTATTTACCTGCGTTGCTGGTTTAACTACCAAGGAAGGGACCGAATATGCCAGTAATGGTTTACGCGTCGTCAAGCTGAAACACTTCATGCCGAAGATTGCCATTCCGAACTGGATGTTTCGCCACGCGGCTTTCGATGTGGGACCGAGGACCGAAGGAGCTAATGCCGAAGGATCGGAGCCGGTTGACCTAGACTTTCTAGGACCGCTAAGAGAACCCGTCTATGGCCTAGCAGTCGAACCAGTTTTGGTGTTTTCCGCTTCTGGGAGGGCCAAGACGGGTTATCTTCGCCACGGATAAGCCACCTACCACAAACTACCAAATTTATCTCAGTTTCCGGAGTAGAAGAATACTGAGTTAGTTCATAAAATTATTGAACAGTATCTGTGCTACTGCCCTTTCTAGTTCGAGTTCTGACGAAGTGGCTGATGCACACGTACTATTCGGTATTTTGCTTCACTGTCTATAAACAGCGAAAAGTTTATGTGTGTTGTTTTAGCGTTTATTTTTATAGTCTTGTTTTTTGGTAAGCTTGGTTTGATAGTGGATAGTACCGAGGACTCACAACTGAATGTGCACTGCATTTTCGCAGGGTAATGGAAAATCGACCTCGAATTTTGGTGTGGATGTACCTTACGGTCCATGAATTCATTAGGGCTTCACGGTCGCAGAACAACGATAAGTATTTTGTGTACTGTTGCTCGAAGAATAACAATTACGAACTTCCTGTTGCACGAACTGTTGCACGGACATGTATCGCAGTACGTGGCGTTAAGATGATATTGATAGTCTCTGCCCGTACTGTTATGTGTGGGGATGTAGCTCAGATGGTAGAGCGCCCGCTTAGCATGCGGGAGGTAGGGGGATCGATACCCTCCATCTCCAGTTTTTCACTTTTTCGATTGACGGAGCAACAATAATTCTTGCGACGAGCTCTTCGTTGTTAACTTTATCGATGGACGGTCCTACGTTATTGTCGATCCCATTAAAAACTATACGTATCTCAGTCTTACGTGTCACCCGAAAATGGGCGGAATCGATGGTTTGTCAGTTAAAAACGAGGTTGAATGTCTTCAGCGGACCAACAAAAAGGAAGCGCAAAGTTCGCGGGCCGACAGTTACCTGAGCGTTGAAAGTTTCATTGCTCATTGAACAGGATACACTTCAAGGCTGTGTCACGTTACTAAAGATTCAACTGAGCAGCAAACCAATAACGTGACAATGAACTTGCGCATCTTTTGCTCTCGTCAGCGATCGCCGCAGGGGAGAAGTCGGATGTCATCGCCATCAAATGTCGATAGGATACCTTCACTTTCTTCCGCAATGACTGATAGTTTTACTTTCTGACAACTATCAGCTATCTACCGATTTTTATTGTTCTTCGATCCTTCGATTTTCGAATTTGTTCCAAGGAACGCCGTATTGCGCTTCTACAGTATCGCGACCGGATTCGATTGAGATCACTCGTCATGCTTCTCTTCGCGTTATTCATATTTTTAGCGGTAATTATTCTCTGAACTTTGTGGTCTACTCAACTATGTTGTCTACTGCAAGTTTTTCGCGTGTTCCAGATTTCGTGTGTTTCGGGAGCACGTTTCATCGCACAAGGAAGGGTTACAGGTAAATCAAGCCATAAAGATTGATAATATCGTGGGCTAAAGGACCCAATACGTATCTGGTAAAACGTCTCTGTAAATTCACATCATTACTGCTGAAAATGCGAAACGTATCAATCACCACGCTGGATTTTCTGTTGCAGAGAATGATATAGTCAAATTGGACGATTCAGTTTCCGATTTGTCGGGGGGTGATCGACAGCCGATTATGGCGAACACAACGGAAACGCCTCTGGTTATCCAGCCATCCACCTGGTCGTTCACCTTGGCCGACGCGGTTCTTCTAGCCTATGCATCCACTAATGACCGTGACGTAGCTTTACAGCAGCTTACCCAAGTGTGGGAAGATGCTCTCGGTAAACAATGCCACAACCAAAGTCGTCACAAGCAAACGTTGAATTTGATTTTCGTCTAGCGCCGATGGTGACGGATGTCCAAGTTGTCCTGGTCAACGACGAGCCAGATTTAACCAACCCCACGGACTTTGCCGACAACTCCACCGCCAGTATTGTCACGTATGCGGTGCTGGGGAACTCGCCCTCGGCAGTTGACCAACGTGACGCCAAAGAAAAGTTCAGATCTCTCCTGTCGTTCACGCGAATCCCAGTCATACCAATCAACACCACCCAGGAAGGAAACTTGTTCGCTTTCCTCGAGTCTATAGGCTTGACTTATACCAATGACACTCAACGAGACGACTTGCTTCAAAGCATAAAAGAAATCTGGTCCAACCTTTTAGGTGAGCATTATTTAATTTTCGTTTTTATGTTTCCGGTCGGAATGGCTTTGCACACATGGAGGATGGATTTATTTCAGGGCCGATTGCTACGAATATTCAGCTGACTTTGTACAACGAAGCCTCTGCGTCTTCCGGCACCATCTCTAAACACTTCATCACATACATCATTTCCGGCAATAGCAGTGTCCGACTGACTTCCCGCGACTTTGAGCCGAGCTTTCGACAGCTTCTTCTCGCCTCGCGTCTAGTCGGACATGGCGTTTGGGGAATATCCATTGCTGGTCCAACCCTCACTAGTCTCAGCGACGCCAGCGTTTCATCCACCACTACCACCCTTCGTCCATCAACCACCGAGTACTCTGTCCCAGCGGAGCCCTTTGAGATCACCGACTCGGTTCTCCTCCCTTACGACAACGCGGCGCAGGTTATCCAGCTACTCCAACAGATCAAACAGTTGTGGATCTCTGTTTTGGGCCCGCGCTTCGTCTTTCGGGATATCCGCTTTGTCAATAGTACGCTGCAGAATATGACGGTGTCGGGGGTGGTGACGCTGGTCTATGATATTACCTACGAGATGAGCGGCTTGACTGACGCCAAGGTCCATGTCGAGAACGTCAGGACTCAATTCCACCAAGAAGCTTTACGGGTTTTGGCGCCTGACGGGACAGTGCCGGTCGCCATTGTCCATTCATTCACCCAACCAACCCCTGAAGCTACATCAACAGTGACCATTGGATCACCCCTACCAAATGTCGCAACAGCGGCAACGACGTCAGCCTCAGCAAACACTGATCTGAACGAAAAAGACTTCTTCATCGTCAGTCCAGACTTGCCCTTCACTCCGGCTCCTAGTGTTATCTCGACCACTGAATTCGTCGCAGTGAGCACCAAATCGTCAATTGGATCATCCACCGCGGCCAAGACTGCGGCTAAGACTTCCATGCCGATTGATTTAACGACTGCAACCGAAGAACAGATTCCGTTTGGTGCCAGTGGAGAGTCGGTGACGACCGAAGCCACAACACCAGCTTCCACTTCGTTATCAACTCGACCATTCGTCAGTAACGGTTTTACGACTAGGTGGGTGGTACTTCCTGGTGTTCTGTGGTCCAAGAGCCAGACAAGGCAGAATGCTGCCGAGATCGTAGTACGCGCCTCTTCGTCTACTTCAACGGCCACAACATCGACTACCACTTCAACATCCACGACCACCGTGGTCACCACCACCAAAGTCCCAGTAACTATCACCGCGCCGCCTACCACGACGACTCAGCAACCCGCAACTTCAACGACTACATCTACCCCGCCAACCACGAGACCAACAACCACGACGACACGCGCTACCACCACCACCTCAACTATGCCGACTACCACTTCTACCACATCAACCAGCACGACTACGACACCATCTACCACCATGATCACTACCGCTACAACCCCCTCGATGGCACCCTCTACCAAAAGAACAACCACCACCGTCACAACTACGAGTACCGCCCCGACCACTTCTTCCACCACGCACAGAACGACCCTGGTTACTTCTTCAACACACCCAACCACAAGGTTGACCACTTTTCCATCAACGAGAATTATCTATTTCACAACCGCAAAGAGATCAACCAGCACGACCAGCTCAGCCAGCACTACAACTACCACTGGTGGCAGCAGAGCTTCCCTGGAAGCGAAACAGGGCGTCATGGCGCAGACAAACTCAACTACTCGGGTCCCAACAACTACAATTCGACGGAAGAACGTCAAGGGTTCACCCGAGTTGGATGCCCTGGCGACTTTGGCAGCCGAAAAGCTGATAAGGACTACGCTGGCCGGGAGTGGTCTCGCCCAGGTCCACTCGGCAGTGTTCTTCGAAAACATCATGTTACAACTGGCCAGTACTACAACGATACCGGAAGCGATGGACGACCTACGGATCACTTGGCTCGACGCTTTCGGTATGTCTAGGCTTACAGTAGGCTTTCCCTGTGCGCCAGTTGATGTCGACAGTGAAATTTTCATTCGGGCGTTTGTTTCTTTCAGGTAACGAGACGGAAGACGTCAAGCTTGCAGTGTACCACAACACCACCATCAGACCAGTCAACTCATCGGAAATCCCAGTAACGAATATCGACTACGTCGTACTGGTACTGGGGAAACTTCCCGACATCAACGTGGAAGCTGCCAGGGTGCGCTTCTTGCAGCTGCTGGCTAACAATACCCGCACATTAGAACTACTGACTCGACGAGCCACCACCACCACCACCACTGTGAGACCTGCCTCTGCTACCGGTGGTGCCATTGGTGATGCTAGCGTTCATAATAACGTCATTCTCGACTCCGTCTCCATAAGTGCCGACGCAACTTCGACCGAAAGAGAGCAGCTGCTGAAAGCCCTTCAAATCATCTGGATGGACGTAGTCGGTAGGCAAGAAACTGTTATATTCTCCAAAGAGGAAGTTGTCAACATGAGGTATTTCGTCCTTATAGGGAGACAAGCACAGGATATCCAGGTGTCGATCTACCGTGAAGCTCCGCACGCCGGCCCTCTTGCCGGTAACGAGCAGCTGATCGATCTCTTTTACATTGTCCTCGTCAAATCAACAAGTCCGCTGGAGCTTGACGTAGATGGTTTGAGAGCCACAGCAGACCGTCTGGTGTCGAGAATTGCTATGCCGGGTCTGACCATCCTGACGATCCCCGAACGTTCACAATTCGTTCATGAAGTACCGAACAACTCCAGCTCCTCATTGAACTTTACCACGGTACGTCGATGTACCAATATAAACAAATTGACTATAAAAAATTAACAAGGCCTCTACAATTTCGAATCTATTCATACCTCAGCCTGGGTGGATGTGTATGAGTCGTGCAGTCATTTCCCTTATCCTTTTTGTAGCCGAAAAGAGATTCGACCGGACCGTTGCTCGGCTTCGCTTTACCCAACACTATTCTGCTCAACTACACATCTGAAAGTGAACGTTCAACTGTGCTGGAATCCGTGCTCAATGTCTGGAAGGATGTTTTCGGTAAGTCTATCGTTATTTCGTATTAAAGAAAACACAGCTGAAAAAGTGGAAAAACTGGAGATGGAGGGTATCGATCCCCCTACCTCCCGCATGCTAAGCGGGCGCTCTACCATCTGAGCTACATCCCCGTCACGGCTACTGTGTGTTGTAGGCTTTAACCAGATCGACGTACGCTTAGTCGTCTCAAACGATTCTACCATTGACGTGGATGGCGGCCTTGACACTTCCGGCACGAAGGTCCATTACGTAACCTATACTGTTTTCGTCATTACCAACGCTACTAACTACGATCAGGAAAAGATCACAGCCGAGTTCAACCAGCGACTCGTGAAGGCTAATTTGCCATCAGTCATCTTGGATACAAGCAGCAACTCTGTCACAGAACTGACAGCGCAAAGAAATTCTCCGCATTCAAACATAACAGAAATAGCGCTTCAAACGATACAGCCGGATTCAATAGAATCTTACGTCTTCGACAATGTCATCGAAGCAAATTACTCAACTGATGCCGAACGAGACGCCGTCTTCGAAGCACTGACCAAAATGTGGATCGACTTCATGGGTAAAAATCGATTTCAAAGTCAACCCCAGAGAGGTTTCCTAGAAAACTCGGGATACAAAATTATTTTAACATAGGGAAAAACGCAGTCGATGTGCAGATCCGGCCATACTTTGACGTGGCAAATGCCACCACTGGTTCCCACCGGTTGAGTTACATGGTGCTTATACTGACTCACCAACGCGGATGGAACATTGACGTTTTAAAGAGCGCTTTCCACCAGTACCTGTCCTCTCCTGAGACCAACCACACCCAGCTTCTCACTTATGCCAACTCTTCCGTCAGTGCAAACGACCGTCGCGAAGACCTCATCGTCATCCCGGCTGGGCTCTCGGTCAGCTACTCCACGCCTCAAGAACTCGTGAACATGCTTCAAGTCATCCAAAACTTATGGCAACGTGTTTTAGGTATGTTGATCCATATCAATATCAAGCTCCAAGTACACAGGAAAAAAGTTCCCATCTATAGCAACAACGGTCATTATCTTCAGGTTCAAATGCCACCAGTGTCGATATAACACTGTACAGCGACGTGGTCAACCGCGACCTCAGTTTAGCCCTGGGAACTTCGACGTTGAAACAAATCCACGATATCTCCTACGTGGTTATTATTCAGACCAATCAGTCGCATGTGGATATACCGCTACTCCGGGCGCAATTCGAGAACTTGCTACCTGGAATGTCCATCTCAAGCTCCCAGAACAGCTTATCCAACTTGCAGCCGACACACATTTTGACCCATTTCGACTATACCGCCAATTCGTCCAGTGTACGTTGTAGAGTGGGCCAGGCATCGCTGGAGCTCAATTGAAACAGTGTGTTTCTTTCAGGCAACGCTGAAAGAAGCATTACTGGCGCCACCTTTGCCTTCCGGGTTCGTTTTGTCCGATTACATCTGGCTAGTTTATAACAACACCAAAGACCGGGATGACTATTTGAACCTAATGGCAACAACCTGGACGCGAATTCTCTCCGGTAATACCGCAGAATGAGACTAGCCGATAACCCTTCTGAACGTTATTGATTAGCGTAAGTTTTGAAGTGTAACATTTTCTTTTGTCAGGAGAAAACAACGCGACCAACGTCACGGTTGTCTTTGACCATGAAGTGAGGGAAGAATTTTCCAAAGACACACCACCCGATTCACACAAAGTACTCTACTATGTACTGGCAGTTGTACCAGCAGAGCAGTCGATCAACTCCACTTTCGTCAAGAGAAGATTTCGTCATGAACTTCCACACGAGAATTTCCTCTTTGGTTTCGACATGGATGATGACGACAATAATCAAAGCTCTAGCGCACTGTAACCAGCATCAGCAAGATCAAGCTCTTTCTAACTTCTTGTGTTTCGTCGCGGAACCTCTCATGCCAATGCAACCCTCGCCGAAACCCTAAGGTTCAATGCGATCGGTTCAATTGTTTGCCTGTCATGGTTAGTCTGTCAGGAATTCAATGGACGAGGAAAATAATGAAGCTTCCAGATATGGCAAACACAGTACGGCAAAACGACGCGCCGGTTGATTCGGGTTTCCGGCCCAGGTTGTTCCTTCATTGGATAGTGTCTCGCATAATGATGAGCATTACATTTTACATTACAATTACACTTGTACACGACATTACAACCACGGGGAAGTTGTAATGTAAATGTAAAATGTAATTACAACTTTTACCTGCCAGAATCTGCGGTATTTTTGGGTGTTTTGCCGCCAGAAATCTAAAAGTCGGCTGACTTACGCGGGAAAATGTCAGAAACTTCCTGAGTATGGTCATTTTGCAACCGTATTTTCATCTTTGTCTGGAAGACAATTACTAAGATCTATATTCTACGCAAACATAGACATAGCTGGTTCGTCGTTTTCGTCGCTCCTTGTCACTTTTAGGCGTTACAAACCGCTCGGTCTGTAAAATGTAAACTGGTGTAAAATGTAATTACACTCTTGCAATTACACTATTTTACATTACACTTTACATTACACGGACCATCTGCGTGAAATGCTCATCATTAGTCTCGCAGGACAGTGTCTGGCTAAATCAGCAATCAGCTTTGCCCGATGATTTGTTAGCATAAAACCTCCATGCCGGGGCACCTCCCCTGTCTGGCGGGCTTGGAGGGATGCGGGGCAGATAAACCGCTGTTCCAGCCCACCTTCTGACGGTGAACTGTGGTGTTGATTTGGCCACAAGACGACGATGACGGACAGGAGGCGCTGTGCTCATGCACAAACTGTACCTGTAACGGTGACGAGATCGAAACCTGCGATTACATATGGTCCACGGCACATATTCGGACACACACTAGCGAAACGATCGGCACTCTGAAGTATATAGTGCTAATAATACTGTAAATCCCGTCAAACAGCGGACTTACAAACTGAACTTTAGACCGTTACAAAGGAAAGTTAAAGGTCGATCCGGATAGCCATCTTTCAGTACGTCTCACCACGCCCACAGTTAACGTCTGTGGTTTTCTGTTGCTGCGGCTTGTGGATAGATCACACTGCAAATACACGTTGTGCAGCTCGAGTTCGGAGCCATTGCTGTCGCTATGTCAATAACGGACGACAAAAAACTGTGGATCGTCTAAGTCCAAAGTTGTACTCGTAGCAGATATCCATCTCTTCAAGCCAGACTTCCTGGATGATTACCAATTAGGCGATCGAACAAAACACGACAAGCGAGAAGCTGGTCACCTCAGTGTCGACAGTTGTCAGTGTTCCACCATAACTCGGCATCCTCATCGTCCGCCATTACTCTTACCTGCACCAAAATGGTGACTGGGTGGAATATTCTGCTTTGGTTGGCCGTTACTCTCGCTTTTGTGACAGCTGAGAATGAGTCGCGTAAAGGAGTCGTCAAGCTCGCAAATGGCGTGGAGCATCCTGGCGTGCAGCTTCAGGAAGGCGAGACCACTGTCTATTATGGCATCAAGTACGGTACCGCTGGACGATTCGAACACGCCCAGCCCAACACGAATTTCTCCTATTTGAACAATCCAGATCGGCTGCAGGCAGGCCATGTCTGCCCTCAGTCACCGTCGATTTTTGCACCAGGGTTACCCCAGAGAAATCTAAGCATGAGTGAGGACTGTTTGTACTTGGATGTCTATGTACCTCCGTCACGGAAAGGAAAGGCTACACCTCGCCCGGTTCTTTTCTGGATATACGGTGGAGGTTTCGAAAGTACGTTAAGTTAATGTTTCGCTTCACAACCTGATACTCTCCCGCCGCGTGATATATCTTGGCTTATACATACAGTGGGAGATAAGGATCTTTACAACTCTACTATCCTGGCAAAGGCTGTGGATGCGATTGTGGTCACTGTCAACTACAGAGTATCAGCATTTGGTATTGTCTCTTCGGGAATATCTGATAATTGACAGGGTGGGCAAGATTCTTTTTCAGGTTTCTTGAGTACGGGTGACGAGGTGGCACCCGGAAATTGGACACTCGGTGATTTAAAGCTAGCCCTGAACTGGACGATCGACAACATCGCGGCTTTCGGCGGAGATCCGGCCAAGGTTACTATTTTTGACGAAAGCGCAGGCGCCGTCCTGACGTCGGCCTTGTTATTGGATGACGACGTTCGATGTGAGCGATATTGAAGGAATTCAGTCTAGCTTTTGATGCTCAAGAAAGCTTTCCTCCTCTTAGATAAAGTCAAGGCGGGTATCGCATTCAGCGGTAACAGTTTATGCGGATGGGCAATGAACATAAATCCTGCAGCTGGAACCTTCGCGATAGCTGGGCATCTGGGCTGTCCGAATACCACCTCGGCAGAAGCAGTTGCCTGCTTGAGAACCCTGTCGTACGAAGTTTTGTTGAATGGAACAACTGTGCTGGAAAAGCAGGTTCGTGCTAACAGTGTAACAAGTTCACTTTTCGAGAGCGCATGACGTGGTCGTGGTTGCGTTAAGTTGAACATCCTGTTTTGTAGCTCCGCCCGGAAGACACCATCTTAGATATATACTACACTCCCGTCGTCGATGGCTTCCACCTTCAAAAACTCCCGGAAGATATACTTCGGGATTGGGCAACCGCGTCAGATTCGTATCAAGAGAGAAAAGTTGCCATGTTTATTACCGGTTGCTTGAGGGAAGACTTTTCCCTGTTTACGCTTTGTTAGTCTGGTCCCTGCTCACCCTTGGCTCGCCGTTCGTGGCGTTGTCGAGTCTTCCATAGTGGATGTTTCCCGGTCGCGACGCAAAAGCCGAATGTCTTTCATAGTTGATGCTCCGCACCTGTTGGCCGACAACGTCAAGCACACGTATGCCTCCACCTTGGACCTACTGACCGTTTTTATCACGGAGCTGTCCGGAAGACGTTGCTCACCCGCCCAAGCGTCTCTCAAAGCAGAAGACGCCTTCGAGTTTTACAACGTTTCCCGCGATTTGTCATCGGATGTTGCTCTCAGCAAGTAAGCTCCTGGGCACTCTGTTTAATATGCTTTTGAACACTAAAGCCCAAGTTTCGTTCCGGCAGGTTGCCTCTGACTTGATGTTTGGAGTGTATGCCGTGAAAGGAGTCAATGATGCATGCCACCATCTCGGACGGCGCAAACCAGATGTTTCTGCTTTCGTATGACCCGGGATTCAAGAGATTTGGTAAGCGTCTTCCAGCTGCACACTTCAGATCGCATAAAAGCTTGAAAATGCTCGCTTTTTGATACAGGTGCCTTCCATGCTATGGAGGTTTTCCATCTTTTCCGTGGAGAATTCGATCTATTTCTGAAGGAAAAGACGAGTAACGCAGTGTCAAAGACGCTACATGACAACGTTCACCAGATAGCTTACACTGGGCAAGTACCATAGTAGCACTTCAACGTGTTGATCGCCGTTCAATCAACCCTACCTGTAGCGAGTATCGGCGTTCTTATTTCTTTGCAGGCGGCACGAAGGACCGTTCTTCGGCCCAGACGGAAACTATCATGAGTTGACACAGGACGGCAAATTTGTGAACAAGAGAGCTGATTTTTCGGGCAAACTTAGACTGTTGGAAGATATCCTGAGATGTGGTTTTTAAATGCTGGTTACCGTACAAACAACCTCTCGCACGAAATCCGTGCAAAATTTTCCAATTTTCCAAATACAGAAATTATTCAGAGATAAGGATATCGCTCGCCCCGGGACCACTACAACCGAATTCCTGCGACTTGGTCACGCTGTTACATTAGTTAGAGCGCCATGTAATGTGTGCGTTATCTAATTTTGGCCTGTAGCTTGACATGCTGTACGAGTACGGTGAATCTTTAGCAGGCCTTAAATTGAAATCGGAAAATTTTTACGGATCTCGAGCGCGCGAACTGTACTCGTGCAGCGGAGCCTGAAAACACATCACAACGGATCTGCTACTCTGCGAAACTATGATCCGTTTCGGCTAAATCAAGAAACAGCCATGATTACAGGTATTCACTTGAGAGCACATCGAAGTCAGAAGTCGCCCCTCTGCTTTACCACCACGCCACCTACCCCACAGCGACGTTCTGTCGTACGTCGTGGTGCGAAACGAAAACCGAAAGCTAGTTATCCCGACAGGCTCAGGGTTCAAAATTTATACGATGTTCACTGCTCGGTTGTTTCTTGGCTGATCATCAATGAATACACGGCTCGGAGAACACAGAAAGATTTCGCTGGCACTTCTAATGACAGCAGTCGTCAGCTTTAAATAGTCATTACAGTGCATGCGTCTACTGCGAGGTGTCACCTGGAGGGCCAGGTACAACGGCACAATAGTGGCGAAAGCGGCGGATATCGTCGTGGTCACCGTCTGCACTCAGCGTTTGTCATCAGCATTCACGGTCGTCAGATATCGTAAAGCCTGGGAGAATTATAACATTTTCCCCCGTCTAAGCTGTACTTCTAACACGTATGAATTAATTCAGGCTGTCATTTACTGATATCCAAGATGACACTAGCCTTTCTGGCATTGATTACACCCGCACTACGATAAAACTCTTGAGCGACAACTGGGTTGTGCCCGTATCGCTTCCTGTTCAGTTCATGATCGTAGATTTGCTCATCAGGTGGTGGCGTATTTCGTCGCATATTGACCGGTCGGATCTTCTTTAAGACGTGCCATCCATACGTGGCGTTGACGTTGGGCGGCTGAACATAGCGTTGATTGATAGGTACAGCATGACGGCGCCTGAGGTAGTCAAACCGTCCACCGTACTCGGCCAACACCGATGAACGCTGGTCGTCCGGCACGTCGAACTGCAGGGACAGACGCGGTACATGCTCCGTGATTTCGGGGCCCGGCTCGTCATGCGGAGGGAAACGACGGTATTTGGGCGGAAATTGCATGATGGTGATCAGTTCGTTGAGTGGCCGAGCCACTCGATCGGCTTCTGTTACATCGCGCCCAACATCCTTATACCACCCTACAGAGAAAGAAACAGCACAAATGAACAATCTCGACCGGGGTTGGTCTGGACGCACCTGGTTTGATAATATTGACACGGCCAATCTTTTGCGTGCTTTGGTCCAACACTTTTCCGAACTTTTTCTGCCATCTCAGGCGAATCAAACGATCATGCTCGACCTGTGCCGCCCAGATAAACGGCTTTCTCGCCTCGGAAGGTCGTCCGTGTTTGATAACCATTGCGAATGCAAAGTTGGTCAATTATGCTTCATCACAAGATTACACGCGGTCCAACCTAATCTCGCAAAGCTTTGGGAAGCCTGCTACGTTCCTAGCTTTTATTCATTTTCTTCTCTTCAAAATAAACGTGACTTCTGCAGCACATGACTTGTCCGTTACCTAGGTGAACAAGATGCGAACTGGGTAGCTGGTTAAAACTCTTAACTTTTGTCGAAACGATCCTATTGTCTTCGTTCGCGTATTTTTGGCCATCGACAACATGCATCCATACGAATGGTGCTTCAACCTGGCCGATTATTCGACATGCCCGAGGTTTCAGCCTTCAGAAAAAGACACAGCCTCTCCTTCCGGTCGGCAGCTTCGGATACACGAATGTTTGTCTTCTACCAACCAAATACAATACAGTAAACAAGAATAAGCCGACTACGTACAGAAGAACGCTTAGATCATGGATACAGTCCACTTGCTCGAATCTTCCATACACTAATGTTTCATTTCTGTTTGCCACCAGTCAAACATCAACGGTACAGCTTGCCAAACACAAAAGAAACGTCACAGTATACGGATAATCAATTTGATTTTTTTAAAAATAAAAAAGAACAAAAAAAACAACTATTTGTCATCTACCATATAATCATATGAAACGCGCCAGCTTTGTGAAACCAGTTTCTAACTTTCTTATAGTCGAACTGACAACGAATTGCTGCATTGCCCACTAACTATGTGAATTTTGTGCTGAGTCGTCTGCAGCTCAACCCCAGAAATAGACCAGATGCTTCAATGCTGCTAAAATCAAACTTCGTGACGCACACATGCTGAAGTGGCACGATACTCCATCACACGACGTTGACCAAAGTGGTTCGAGAGAAAGGTTGTAAAGTCAGCCACCCCATACTGGGTTTGTAAAGTTAGCCGTCCAAGTTCACCTGTTCTCTCCCACTTACTCCCAAACATTTATGGATAGATCGATAGATGAAATAATGGGCTATCGAATGATCTTAGGTACAGTCAACGTGAAGATTCGGAGAATCCAAAAGATCCACAATTAAAAAACGTTGACTCCCATGTTAAAAAGCGAAGACTGACAATCAAATGGTCAGTCAAGCGATAGACACCACAGCCGTGGCTAACTTTACAAACCCGGTATGGGGCGGCTAAGTTTACGACCTTTACCTCCTACACTTTTATCGTACAGTATAGTAATAACGGAGTATGAATCGTCAACGGATCGATAAAAGACGGCGACGAGCGGGAAACATTTTCATTAAATCCATACCGAAAAAAGAAGAAGGAACAGGGTGAGTCAGTGAGAAGAACGAAAAATACCGATGAAAAATAGACTCGTCAAAGTTCTGAAATTGGACTGTCGATTTGTTGTCGAGCACTTCAGCTACGACTTTTGCAAAACACCAGCAACCCCTCAGTAATTTTCTTTGTACTAGTGTATTTTTCGTGATGGAGTTTTGCGAAGGTACAGTAGACAAGTATACTGTGTGGCATTGATGGCCCGTCGCAATAACAATGTGAATGGAGAGTTTCGTAAATTTTGTCCGTCGTGCGTCTCGGAATATGGTTTAGTTTATTTCACCACAGAAGAATTAGACCCACTATCAACACACAGGATACAACCGCCACTTTCCCCAATCTGGGCCGAGCATGACCAGATCATGAAATAAGTAGCAGATTTTGAGAGAACGTACTGTAGTTCAGGTTCAAACTATGCCAGGCGACCCGATCACTGTTAATTGCGGTCGAAATCATCAGAGCTAGGTGTGCGGTAAAAGCGGCTGGACGAGGATGAAGCTTCGCCGTCATCCTCGTCCGAGCCACTTGCTCTACTCAAAATGCTACTCGCGGTACTCTCGCTTCCACTGCTGTATGCGCTATCTTGGTCTTCTTCCCGCTGGGCTTTCTTCTTTCTCCTTCTCCTGGAATCCGACGTCGGACCTGAAGAGGCCATCGAACTCGTGGCCGTACTCGAGCTGGCCGTTAAGGTCGATCCGGTCCCGCCACCGTTGTTTTCACCAAACAGTATGGCCAAGTGGTTGTTCTCGTCCAGTGCCGTCGGATCCCTGTCGTGGCGAGCTTTGAGGCGCAATAGGTGCGAGAAAGTCAGCGGGATGGAGTCGTTGTGCAGACACTTGCGGATGACTTCGTCGAAGAAGTAGACGGCTTGTTGTCTACCATGCTCGTTGGTCTGCTTGATTTTGTCGCAGTGACGTTGCATCACTTCGGTCCGCTTTCCCGCGCGCTGCATGACCACGAGCAGGTCGAAGTCCCTTTGGATTCGGTTGATACGGCGAACAAGTCCGACGTCCCCTGTCATAGCTACTACGAGCGACCGGGGCAGGTTTTCCTCCGTGAAGCAGACTACGCTGCGATAGATGGCGTCATCGCAGAAGTCTGGATCAGAGCTGTAAGGCAGGTCTAACAGCTCTATCTGCTCAACAAGATCATGCATGTAAAACGTGCTATACATCTTTTACTATTTAGTCGCTGTGAACCCTGATTTGAAAAAACAGAAGTGAAGAGACAGTTGTAGCAAAATGGGAGTCGTCGAAGTAGGACAGGAAATGTGCAATAAAGCTGCATCCCTGTTACAGTATAGTGCATATGAACCACCGGTCTGAATGAGCAAATCACCGTGGTCTAAATAAATTGTGAGTTCAAATTACCTGATTATCTACCACATGTTTTTTGACAACTTCCGCTGTGGTCGGCATTGTATCTTGGCCTTTTTGACGTGCCACGACGATGAACTTTTCAATTTGCTTGTTCGGTGGATTATCCACGTTATAATGGTTGACATTTCGAACAAAGTTTGTCATTGCCTTTTTTATGTCGGGTACCCTACGAGCCGCCTGCGCTTTCTTTACCGGTATGTTCTCGATATCCCAGAACACTCCGCTCTTAAGGATGGCCGGCTCACTGAAGTCACCCAGCTCGCTGTCGACTGATACAGAGGCCAGCTTGATCTTTTTATGTCTGTCCTTGTCATCTTCATAAGGATGTGGCGACCTCGATGACATGGGACGAACCGGCACCAGCGGCTGGAGTGATGCGGATGCTGTCACACGAGATGATGGCAAAGTACTACAGCATAGTTTTACAACAGATCTGAAAATGCTACAGCTCAACATGCACCGTATGGAGTAAGCTCAGATGTTTCCGCCTGCGCGACAACCGCTTCATGGTTGGTAAACGGACCGGACACAGTCTTTTTCTGGGTTTAGTAAGCAAAACTGAAAATGATTCGAACCTATTCGGCAACATTGCGTCGGTGTAAACTGGCAAGGACATAGTACCGAGCAACAGGCAGTCAAAGGTCACAAAGGCAGTTGGTTTGAATTACTGCGATTATCTTCTTTCTTTTAGGTTACGAATCAATGACGAATCGTGCCGGCAAAAGCATTTTTTGTGCAAAAGAAGAAAGACTTCTTCTACCACCCATAAAAGGGACGAAAGATTGATCTTGGTCGTAGCTTACCGAAATACAGTACTTTGCGGATATCTTGGAGGCTGTGACTAGCCACGGATCGAAGCCATTCTGGATCTCCAGTTGAGGAGGGAGTACAGAATAAGGATGGGCATTCCGTTTTCCGCTCCTTTACTAATTCCGCCTGGAAAAATAGGAATTCCGCTCCGTTCCGACCGGACCCGGTTTGGAACGCTGGAACCATCAAAACGGAATTCCGCTTGAAAGAATCGGTTTTCACGGTTAAATCCCCGCTTTTTGCGAATAATTGGCGTACTTGTAATGTTTCATGAACTTGGCGAACTGACGTCACAGTAACTGTGAAGTTTACGGGTATGATGAAGCATACGGCACATGCTTACCGTGACGCCAATTCGCCAAGTTCATGAAGCAGCACAGAACATAGTTCCACTCAATAGTCCTCCTCACGACAGGCCGTAAAACTCCGTTGATTGTGTTGATCTTGAAAGTGGATTACAAATTTTCGCTTTCAAGATAAGCAGCCCTCGAGTAGCTTATCTGGAAAGCGAAAACGGATTATTCTCTGCCCGCTTGACTCAAAATTTCAAATTTTCATTTCTCAGCTGATCTCTGTCTGCACAGTGCTTCACGTTGCGAGATACCGTTTCGCGTATGGGCTTCTTGATACCTATTAATGTCGGGGATATCGACAGACAGAGACTAGCCAGAGAGAAAACCATGAATTTCAGCCTAGTCAGGAGGCAGAGTTTGCCTACAAACCTACCCCGCAAAACTCGCGCATTTCCGCTCCCGTTCCCGAGACTTTCGAAAAACGCAGTTTTGCCTCACTAACGACTAATTTCCGTTGATCAAGCAAACTCAAATTTTAAATCAACTGTTTGCGACATAAATAGCTCGTCGTGAGGAGGACTAATGTGCGGGAGCTTTGCTAACAAACTCCACTTGAATGTATTGCCAAGTGGCGCGCGCCCCCAGTAGAACTGGCAGAAAGCGTGCGCCACATGGAAACAAGCTTCCAGAGCTTGTCAGCTGGGACTGAGCCGAGCTTCCGCGTGGTTTGTGCCTTCTAAACTGCCGTACTGGAATTCCGATTTTTCGTTTAAACTAGAAATCGGAAAATAGGAAAATACGAAAATTAGGAGTTTCTTTCCGAATTCCGTTCCAGGGAGAAGGTCTGGCGGAATGCCCATCCTTAGTACAGAAGAGGGGTTAATGGCACCGCTGACAAACTACAATGAAACGTCCATAAATTTTGTTTAACGTCTCACGCAGACGGCTGTAACGTCTTTCGCACTCTCGAGAACTGAAGGAAGGATGACTTATGACGGCGGTCTTGGCGACGAGGACGCACCATTGTCAGCCAGGGTTTGGTTATGAAGGACTTTTAAACCAGGAGGCCACGGTAAGGCAGCTATAGTAGAGCGAAGCAGGTCACAACTACCACCAGCTTCTTGACAACTTGACACCGCGACTTCATGACCGCGATCATGCGAGCTCGCTACTGGATGTGCTCTTCACGGTCGTCTTCCATCTCTTATCGCTTCTTTCTGCCGGAATATTGAACGATAGCGATGCCCGAAACTACTGACTGAGGCGTTGTATCCTCGAAGTCCTTTGGTTAACCCCGCCTATCTGGATAAAGCTCACTATCAACGCAAAATAACCCAGTATAAAATGATTATGTTCCCAATTGGCGTACACTCCGAGCCAATAGCACAGGAAACGTGCGCTGCTTGAGATGACGATCGTGTTCAGCTCATTTTGCAACTTCTCAGTACTAGCCATGGATCTTGCTTTCAAAAACGCAAGCTTGTACTTTGTTATGGTGCTTAGTGGTTCAACGTGACTGTGGACGAACTGTCGCTCAACAGTCTGATGAGCTATCGAACGGACGTTTTATAGATTTATCATTCGATTCTGTCATTCTAAGGAGACGCATTCCGTTTTCCGCTCCGTTCCTAAATCCGCCTGGAAGATAGGAATTCCGTTCCTATCCGGCTGATCCCGATTTGAATGCACATCCTTACTGCAGTCTGGATTGTGAAAGAAGTGTCCGCTCGATTTCACTCTACAAGTAATTTTCATACAAAAGCACACTTACAGCATATTTGTTTTGTCAATAGATATTCGGCGTGGAAATTTTTGTTCTGTTCTCTCCACCGTAAAAGACGTCAAGGGTCTTGATGAGTTGTTTCACGTTTTAGATGTAAAGAAAGGAAAGTCTGTTTATGTGTAGTTGTTTGTTTTTTGTCTCGCTATCTTCTCGTTTTTTGAGAGCAGAATAATGTCTTACCACTAAATTCATGATTATATAACCGAGTTTCCCAGTATATTTGTCCTACAGCTCTATGCAATGCATATGGATTCACACCGGGGAGGGCAGGGAGACCTCCTTACGTGGCGGTATATGCTCCGCGGCTCCTGCTAACTGTTCCGGCCACTGATACAAATGACAAATTTCAGTGTACCGCATGCTGGAAAGGAGGAGTGCAATGAGCTCAAATTAACGGGCACTACGTAATGGGAAACCTACCAGCACTTATCTTCATGGCGCCCATGCTTAATAAATTTTGAAAGGATATCAAACTACACTGAGTGTGTGAATGTTGTGATTTAATAAATGAATTTTTGCTGAGCGCGATCGGTCGCGATATTGGACAAAAGATTTATGGGACAGACCTTTTCGCTGCGGCGGTACGGAGGCACCTACGTACGCGACTGATTCACAGTGGTGCACGAACGACGGGATATTATGGGCCAGTAAAAATTACGGACCAGGCCCTTTCTCTACGGGGTCACGGGCAGGTGATTCTTGCTACAAGTAAACACCACATCGAAGGCTGCACTGCTGTACGTACGTCCTGGACAGCCATGGCGCTGGAAAATTCTAAGGTGGCAAACAGCTGGGGAATAGACTTGCTGGAAATTCTCACTTTTTAGCGAATTTGGCGAATGAAGGAACAGGTGTTGAGCGCGGGTGTGCAGTGAGCATCAGAACATGACGACACCGACCTAAAAATAGCAGTTCCGTCACCGTTTGACTTGATTAGATGCACTCGAACGCTGAACAACTACAAGACTGGTTGGTTGACGAAAATTTTCACTGCGTGCGTTCAGCCGGTAAAGAGGCTGAGCAAAGTAGTCGAATTGAGCCAATCGCAGATTTGTTCGGGAAATGGAGGATCTCCAGCCACTCTACTAGGGAATGGCGCTGCTAAGCCTGACGTCACGACTCAAGCCGGTCACACCTGGACTGAGGCCGGGAATGCCGGGAATATTCCCACCCAAACGAGTCCAGAATTAAAGTACCGGGAAAACCCGCCCAAACATAAGGACCGGGAATAGTGCTGGCAACGATACGGTATACCGATATCGTATCGAAATATATCGAATCTTTGCGATAAAACGTACGGCAGATATCGTGTCAAAAAAATCGATATGAAGCTCATATCTAATAACGCAGTAAAATATTCGGCGATATCGTCTCGCGCCATATCGGTATATTTTCGATATATCGTTATTGTGCCGAATGGCAAACTCTCCGTTTACGGAAGACCATGGTCGATTTCAAAACTTGATTTCGACTAGAGTAGGGAATTGGAACGCGCGGCGGGTCCACGCGGCGGCCCTGGAATCTGCTGAAATTGTTACCGCTTGGACTCGCTTAGTATTTGATGTGACTGTTTTCCGCCCGCCCCGCGTCGATGATAATTACGATAAATGTTTAAAAGTAAACGTTGTTGCGTCACACTGCGAACAATCTATATGATAGGCAACCACAGGAAACTGTTGTCGTATGTACAGTTGGGTTTTTTGTACTGTAACATCCATGAGTTGAATGCTATAAACGCAATTTCAGCAATGTATTCCTTAGATTCGCGAATTCATGTTTCTTCCATAGTAGTTGCTTCTGAATTCAGACTCGTTAACCTTGCCTGAAGTACCGCTCACTTCCGCTTTTGCGTCGGCGTTAAAGGGTTACCGCCCGCTTTCGCCTTGAGATTACCAAAAATTATTCCGCACAGTCCAGCGTGGACAAGAAAACTTTGTGAAATTCTGGTTTCCGCCAAGGAAAAGTTGAGCGGTTCCCTACTCTAATTTCGACCATGGTGTACCGAGCACACTCTGCCCATTCGGTTCTGGTACTAATTCTGTCCAAGTTTCCATGTGTCTGAAGTCTCGGTATAGTCATGTCTTTACTGCATCCGACGCTATCGATCTTACTAATACTTCATTTGGAAATCGACTTCTCGAGTTTTTGGGCTTGAACCAGTAGAATTCCGAAAAACTAAAATTCCAGAAATATCTATGTATCGCTGCGATATGATACGATATATCGAACATACGGTATCGGGAAAATATCGTATCGAAACACCGATATCGAATGAATATCGAAGACCGCGATAAAATATCCGTCGATATTGTATCGAAAAATATCGTATCGAATTTTATCGTATTTCTGCCAGCGCTAATCGGGAGCGTCTGCCTGGGAAGACCGGGAACGCTAATTTGGGTGGGAATCACAATCAATACTAGTAATAGATATAAAAATATGAAAACTATAAAAACATGAGTCGAACCACTAACTTCCAGGTCTCGAGAAGCGGTAGCGCTTTCTGGCGTGACTCGCTTTTTTCGTTTTTCGTACTGATTCATGTTGGGTCGCGTGGCACTTTGCTTCTTCGGTCTATAAGGGCGTGCGTCTACCTTGGCTGCTGATTGTAACTACACAGTCCGAGCATGCGCGAGATATCGTATGACATTATAGTAGCTGCAGTTCAGTTTTTCCACAAATACTTTACGTCAGTTGCCACGCTCTCACCACGCTTCACGCTTCAGGTTGTGTATACCTTTATATTCTTCCTCTAATGCTTTCATTGCGCTGTACACCCATGATGGTTAATTAAGGACAGTAAAGTTACGGGACAGGCGGGAAAGACGGTAAAATGAAACTGCAACCATAGAAAAAGGTTGAAAAGTACACTAGTGTGAATCGGTCGTCTAGGTACGTGCTTTCATACCACGGTGGCGAAAAAGCCTGTCCTAAAATTTATACTGCCCATAATTATCCATCGTTCGTGTATTATTCATTACGAAACAGGTAAGCTGGCACCGGAAATACCGCACAACTTCCAAGGCAAAACAACTGACCAGAAAGATCCGAACAGGAGTGCTTAGAATGCAAAGTTGGGTGGGAGTTGGAAAAAACGGGATCATCCCGAAATTTTACTATTTGCTACACGACCAAGTACAATTATTCGGGTTCTGAACTCATGCCCATAGGCTCAAAACAGCAACGGTGAAACAAATTCAAGCGCAAGACGCTAACTGAGTAGTTAAACGCAGAAATGTGTAGCGATGTGCGCTTTTTTCGCAACGCGCTTCGAACAAACACGGGAAGCGAGTGAGCTGAGATGGACCAGCACGATTCCAATACCACGTTTTCTCTTGCGCCCGGCGCTTCCGAGGACCGATGGACGCTGCTCTAGTAGTCTAAGCTCTGTTTCACCAACGATAGACCCCAAGACTCTCCACACGGTGAACCTCCTGCAGACCTCGTAAGCCCAGATTGGCTTTGAATGTTCAAACTATACAAGGCTCGGCGCGAACTAACACAAGCCGTTTAGCCGTTCTTAGCCGTGGCTAAAAATATTTGAGCCGCGGCTAAAGCAGCTGAAATACTTTTAGCCACGGCTAGAATGTATCGTGCGTTCGAATGATTGATTGATGCCAACGCTATCATGGCCGACTCGACATCAAGAAATCAATCAAACGCACAATACTTTTAGCCTTGGCTAAAAGTGTTTTAGCTGCTTTAGCCACGGCTGAAATATATTTTTAGCCACGGCTAAGAACGGCTAAAGCGGATTGTTATAGCTTCGCCGAGCCTTCTATAGTCCAAACAGCTCGAAGAGCTATCGAATGGCCGTTCTACAAAGTTGAGATTGCCTCTCGGTTATTCCGCTACCGGGGAGGATCAGCTGATAAGATCTCTGATTTTCGTAATGTGTGTTTCCGAATGGAGTCATACGCATGAATCAGGCCCCAGTACAGACGTGCAGCCGTTCTATTCAATCAAGATGTATTTTAAATTTAAACGGGACAATGCTACTTAATCAGACGCCCAATGACCGGAACAACAACCAAGGCGGTTGAATAGTCGCTATCCGTGCATGTTCCGAACCCCATCAGAACCAGATGCGTAACTTGCGGCACGCATCATTTGTGGTTCGGATCGTGCGTGTGATCAGTTAACTAATTCGCTTTGTGTTTGTCGTGCTTTCTCCATGTCAACGAAAGTAAGCCTTGAATGTCTTTTGAAGCAAAATTTGGAAAATTTCTCTATTTGCAATTGAGTTTCGATTTCAGAGGTGCGCTTTCTTTTGTTTCCGAAGTCGCTGGATTTGGAGATGATCCACACTTATCCTCTCATAAGATCTTGTTTAGGCTGAATGTAGCTGTCGAATGATATTGTGGAAATTTCGGCCTGTGTTTTAATGTGGTTTTCGTATATGGTACTTTGAAAAGACTGATTCAAGAAAACAATTCAATTAATTGATAAATTTGAAATTACAGAATTACATTCCCAGGCCAAGTCAGGTCCTTAGCCGACCTCTGAAGCCGGTGCGTTAGCCGTGTACGTACGCTGCACCCACTGAGCCGTTATGTAGGACATTGTAGGCGAAGCCGGATTCTCTTGACTTGACCGACCCCGTTACGAGCCGATGGTTACATGACGGACACTACATACGGGAACCAATTTTTCGCCACATTGGCTATTGCGCAGCGCCATGGCTGGTCCTGGATACTGAGCGGAAGAGCTAACGCTGGTCATATTCGTTAAATAGGTTAGATTTCCATTTTACCGGAACATGCACACCCTCAACAGTTCAAGCTAGTCCATGGCTTCTCCGGGAAGAAGTCGACAGCAGCGTTGAAGCGTTAGACTAAAACAGCTGATCAGCTGATGGCCGCTGTCCATAACAATTTTCTGCGATTGAATTTCACAACGTTATGTCATTTCTGTTCCGATTTCCATGCAGATTGTAAAACTGACTCTTTTCCGCCTGGCCCGTAATTTTACTGGCCCATAATATCCCGTCGTTCGTGTACACTTTTCGACACTTTTCTGCGGTCGAATTTCCGTTTGCAGTCCTTTCCGTAAGTCCCATAGTTTTACTGTCTCATGATTTCTCGTCGTACGTGTGCTACATCTGGACAATGGGCAAGAGCTGGGCTTGAGGCTAGCACAGGCTAGACACTGCTCAAATATCCTTCAGTTTTAGTTCAACGTTTCATCTGCTAGTACACGTACTTTACCTAATTATGGGGATGGACAAAATTCTGGGCACCGGTCAAAAGCGCAAGGGGCCAGCCAAAACCAACCCAACAATTCGGAATGCTGCGGCTTTCGGCAGGTGCCCAAATTCTGTCCATTCCCATAATTAGGCGGAGTACGTGTATTGGACGAACCAGCCATAGAGCTGGTAGTCACTTCGGGAAGAGCTTTAGCTATCGATATATCCAGTAAATTTCTTCGGCTATCTGAGAAACCACAAGTTCGAGCATGGATCGTACTAGGAGCTAATGTAGGGAACATTCGGTTCCACATCTACGAGGTGTCTTCCCCGGCGACCGATAACCCCTCCCCGAAACCTCGCAGACCATCTAGATCCGCGGACGGATATATCTACGTCGATCATATGGACGAGGGACAGATATTCGAAAGGGAAAGACTGAATGGAAATAATACTGTATAATGTGTAATTTGAGGTTGACGATCGGCGAACAAGCTCGACAAGTTCGCTTTTTCGAAGCGGCGCACGGTTGCAGCCAACAACAGCTGGAGCGTCCTCCACCTGTGTAAACAATCTTGTTGAGTTTCGTGGGTAGATTATGCGTGGTATTGCGCTTTGCGAATCGTTCAGAAGTTTGAAAGAGTGAACTAATTCGGATAATCACTCTCAGAGAAACAGAAAAACACCGCCCTTATCTTTGTTCGCCTCTTCTTTGACGTCCCGCGTACTGCTACAGTACTACGGTGTTCATTGCTCAACGCGGTGTTCGTTTCTCGTGACAAGTCGTATCAGTTTCAGTTACCTCAAGCCCGTGATCCGTTTCCGGTTTGTCAGTACTTGCTTTACTTCGATCGGCGATTGAGCAATGTCTTAGCCACTGTCAATAGAGTACGTACTACAAGTTCATCTCCGCCGGTCGATTGCTCAGTCTTTCGCCGTTGATTCACGCGGTGCCTCCGAGCGAGTGATGGCAAGACATTTCACTTTGCCAGCGGTAGTTTCATCAGCTCTTCAAGTTTATGCTCTGCTTGTTCAGCTAGCGCTTCGAGAACGGACCGCATCAGAAATCGCTACGTGCAACAGTTCTTCCCGGATTATGCGGTAGCGAACGAGATTAAGTCAGCTGCTACCGTGTGTGCTGATCGATATCTACAGTCGGCGCAGATATTTATCAGTCCTTGCGCATCCAGTCGGGGTAACACCTACCACACTGTGCAATCCGAGTAGGAAGTTGCTTACTTACCGGAAGAGCGATCAGCTGTTCAGTTTGACCAGTGACGTCGTTGCGCTGTGGACGTGGACGTAGACTGATCTCCGATTTCCACCACGGTAAGTTTTAAAACTTTTGATTCCCAAATACTCCGACGCATCTTTATCCTCTTCGCTTTTCTCTAGAACAAAACTTGCATACTTTCGTTCCAAAATTTCTAATGCTCTTACTGAGTCCGGGGATGCGTTGGGTGGCGAGCGGTGAGAAAGTAGTGGATCTGGAGTTCGAGAGTGAATATTTTTGCTAGTGCCGGAATAACTTTTTTGCAGAGCGATATTCCAAGACAGCTATCTTAAGCTGCTCCGTTGCGGTATTTCTCGTTGCAAAATGTTTTTCAGGGAGGAATAGAGAAGCTGTTGACCCTCGAGGAAAAAAGCGACCAGGATTGGTTCGATTCTGTGGACGTGGAAAATAATTTGCTTTGTTTTGTTGCAGAAATTGACTCGCCATGAGCGCCAAAGCCATTTCGGAAGCCACTGGGAAATCTCTTTTGGTCAAACATTTATCGATTGTATCTGACGTCTTCGCCAAGCCCCGTTATGTGGCGGTTAATGAGCAGACGAATCTTGATCGATTATCGGAAGAACATCCCTGGCTAGCAGCTGAGGCAAGTATCCATCCAGAAATCTCTCAACTTATAGCAGCCAACTCTCTCCAGCTTTTTCGCTTGGCTTCCCGCCGCCATCGATTTTGTGCCTGCAAATTGCTTGTGTAAACTGGGAAGTTTGCCTGAGGATTTGGCTCCCAAAGGCAGAACAAGGCTCGTTAATGATTTAAATCTCCTCGGTAGCTCGAGTGTCGAGCCTCGTCGTCATGTCTCCCGAGACGGCGCACGTCCTTCCACATTACCCAGTCAAGCGATCAGTTTGAGTAATTCCCGTATTGATCCTCAATACTTGTTACTTTCCCTCTCCTCTTCCCGTCCAGCGCTCTTCTTATTTACCAAGAAAATTAAGTTACGTTTATACAGCTGATGTGGCATCGATTTTAAGTGTAGAAGACTAGAACATGCACATCGACCACTGGCTCGACAGAGTGGCGCACTTCAGCTTAACGAGCCAAAACCGGTGACCTCATCCAGCTGCTTAGTATCCGTGACGTCATAACCACCTGCTGATTGCTCAACAATGCGCCATCTGATCGAATCAGGCACTTATTTTCATTCACTTCGCGGGTCTGGTTGATTGTTGATTCGGTCGCGTCGAATCGAACGAAATGATACATTCCAGTTGCCTTTGATTGTTGATTGGTTAGAATGTCTTCCTTGTAGAAATTGGTGGTGAAACCCGACCAGTTGATCAAGCGTCGCGGGAAGCTCGGCCTGATTCAAGTCAACTCGGAACTTCTAGCCGTCAGAGACTGGATCGCGCATCGAAGAGGGAAGGAATTTCAAGTGGGGAAGGCCCATGGGAAGTTACGCAACTTTATCATCGAGCCATTCGTGGCACATGCTCCGGTACGTGAGTTTTCTCGGCTGATATCTAAAGTCCGTTGAACGATTTCCACTGTTGCAGGAAGAAGAGTACTACTTGGCCATACTGTCACACCGACATGGCGATACCATCTTGTTCACGACGGAAGGCGGCGTCGATGTCGGCGACGTTGACTCCAAGGCTTCACGCTTGGAAGTGGCCGTCGATCAGAGACCCACGCTTGCCGATATCAAGACGGCGCTCCTGAAAAACGTCCCACCGGCCAACCAATCGTAAGAAAATCTCCTCCATAACCCCTAGCCGGTCTCGAATCTGCCAGCTTATAATTAAGCCCGTGGGGTGATTTACAGAATTCTTGGCGACTTCATCCTGGGAATCTATACTTTCTATGTTGAACTTTACTTCACATACCTCGAAATAAATCCTCTCGGTATGTCAAACCCTCTGACTTTTTCCTCGATCTGCGCCCAGGATTCGGACAAAGTTTGGCCGGCGAAGTTTATCCTGATAACCAAACACCTAGTTTAATTGATTTCTTTTTGCAGTGGTGACCAATGGCAAGGTTCACGTTCTCGATCTGGCTGCCAAGCTGGACGCCACCGCTGATTTCCTGGCACATTCTAAGTGGGGCAAGATCGACTTTCCTCCGCCATTCGGCCGTGACGCCTTACCTGAAGAAGCCTTCATCGCCGACTTGGACGCCAAGTCTGGCGCTTCGCTGAAGCTGACAGTCCTAAACGCTAAGGGCCGCATCTGGACCATGGTGGCTGGTGGTGGCGCGTCTGTCATCTATGCCGACACCATCTGCGACCTAGGTAGGGGCGCGCAAAACGACAGAAAAACTGTATCAGAGAGCTCGGCAGAGGATCTCGAAAAGTATGTTTTCCCAAGTGACGCACGCTGGCACTTAGTAACACTGAGGCCGTGCGCTAGTTCGGAAAACCATTTTGTCAAGTTTCTATTCTCAAATCCCAACTGGCGCACGCATTGTAGATGATAACATCAGAGAAGTGGACCACTTGGGAAAAGCATTCTGTCGAGTTTGTTTGGTATGGTCGCTGAATTTCTGTTTTGCAGGCGGAAGTAGCGAACTGGCCAACTATGGTGAGTACTCTGGAGCTCCCACCGAGCATCAAACCTACGAGTACGCGAAGACAATCTTGGCGCTGATGACCAAAGAGCATCATCCCGAAGGAAAAGTCCTGATCATCGGTGGCGGTATTGCTAACTTCACGAACGTCGCAGCCACTTTCGGAGTAAGGATAATTTTCTTTTCTCCAGCCGAAACAGTTCTTACTTGTTCCGATTTTTGCATTGACTTGATGTATTGCTTTCTCAGGGAATCGTGCAAGCTTTGAAGGAATACAAGGTTCCCATTATCGAGCACAACATCACCATCTACGTGCGACGTGGTGGACCAAACTACCAAGAAGGCCTGCGGGTTATGAGGGAGACAGGTATGTTGCAGTTCGTCATGCCCTCCGGGCTCTGAGTCCACTAATCATCATGTCAGTTACAGTATTATGTAATAACTAATGAGTTTCCCGAATGGTTTGTAGGTCAAGAACTGGGCATTCCCATCCATGTGTATGGACCCGAGACGCACATGACTGCTGTCGTGGCCTATGCTCTCAAGTACAAGACAAGCCCCGCACCGGCTCCGCCAACTACCACCACAGCAAACTTCCTTCTCCCGGGTGGCATTGTAAGAAACATTCCTTGTAAGAAAAAAGGACTGCCTTCCAAAACTAATCCGACGAAATAACTGAACAAAATCAATCTTTAACAAGCGACGTATTCACCGCATTGAATGCTCGCCGGGGTGCGCCGCTCACAATGGGCGTTTTTACCTTGCCAAAGTAGCGCATTTTTCGATTGATAGTTCAATGATGTGCGCCACTTGAGCGAGGAATAGAAGCACTGTCTCAAGTGGTGCGCTTTCGAATTGAAAACTTTCATACTGTGCATCTTGTAAAGAAGGGTCGAAAAAGCTTGAAGATGTTTGATCCTTGATAGAGCCAGCTTTGTTCATCGTTTTTCAGAGTGGAAATGAGACGCCTGAAATAAAGTCTCGAAGTAGTTCCTCGACGAACCTTTCCAAGGAAGAATCGCCCTTTTTCTCGAAGATGGGAACCCTGGTAGGCAAGACGCTAGGCTTGATCAACGGTGACGGCGTCCACCCGCGAGACTACGTGCTGTTCAGCAAGACCACCAAGTCCATGATCTGGGGCATGCAGCCCAAAGCTGTGCAAGAAATGCTGGACTTTGACTTTGTGTGCTCTCGCAGAGAACCCTCAGTGGCTTGCATGGTCTATCCGTTTGTTGGTAATCACAAGCAGAAGTTCTACTGGGGCCACAAAGAAGTCCTTCTTCCCGGTAAGCAAAACATGGAGCTTGGCAAAGAACTCAACAGGATTATTGTTTGAGTGGCGCATACCACCAGCTAAAAGCAATATAAAAGTGTGCCACTTGGCAAATCTCGGTAAAATCATTTTTCCCAATGACGCATGCTGTTGGCTAAGACAGCGCAAAAGGGGGCGTCACTCAGGAAACGATCTTATCCAGTTTGTTCGTCTAAGCAGAATGCTGATAGTTTCTTTTGCAGTGTACAAGAATTTAAGTGAAGGCATGAAGAACCATCCCGACGTCGATGTGGTGATCAACTTTGCCTCCATGCGTTCGGCCTATGATTCCACTCTGGAAGTCATGGCGTTCCCGCAGATCCGAACAATCGCTATCATCGCCGAAGGTATCCCCGAAAACCTCACTCGTCACATGAACAAGGTAGCAGACGAGAAGGGCGTCAGTATCATCGGTCCTGCTACCGTTGGAGGTATCAAGCCGGGATGCTTCAAGATTGGCAATACCGGTGGTATGTTGGACAACATCCTATCTTCCAAGCTCTTCAGACCTGGCAGGTACTCGAACTCCACAATCTATCCAGAAACAGTTCTCTTTTTTTATTCGGCATCTACAAACGGAATGTTCGAGTTTTGTACCCACCTGTATACTTCGTTGCCGTGAAAAGCGCCTATTAGCGTTGCATGCAGGTGGTTGGGAGGAAACCGTGACGAACCTGCATACAGGGTCGTTACCGTAACCATGAGATGTGATGTATGCAGATGGAAGAACCATGAGTTCTGTCTCAGGACTGTGAGTTGTTACTGATAATTGATGTTTCTTCTCTTTTAGTGTGGCCTACGTGTCGAGGTCGGGAGGTATGTCCAATGAGCTGAACAATATCATTTCCCGCGCCTCAAACGGTGTCTATGAGGGTATCGCCATTGGTGGTGATCGTTACCCCGGCACCACCTTCATCGACCACATGCGGCGCTACCAGCTGGACCCAGAGATCAAGATGATCGTCTTGCTGGGCGAAGTTGGTGGTGTTGAAGAGTACGAGATCTGCGAAGCCATCAGGTAAGTTCTTGTTGGTTTCTATGAGGCTGATCCTCAATAATTTTGTGATCATTGCAGGAGTGGAAAGATCTCCAAACCCGTGGTGGCATGGTGCATTGGTACCTGTGCTTCCATGTTCAGTTCCGAAGTGCAGTTTGGTCACGCTGGCGCATGCGCTAATGCCGAAAGGGAGACGTCGGTCGAGAAGAACAGGGCGTTAAGGGAAGCGGGAGCGGTTGTACCACGGTCCTTTGACGAACTCGGTGACAATATCAGGTATGAGAACTCCGCATTTCGAAACTGTTTCGAGCAAAGAAGAATTTTTTAATAATCTGTTTTTTGAATGATATGGAAGCTTGACAAAAAGCTCGACTAGGTCGTTTTTCCAAGTGACGCATGCTGTCAGTGATATTAACCAGAAGTGTGCGCTACTTGGAAGAAAGATCTTGTTGAGATCCTGAGTGGCGCAGGTTCCCTGTTTTATTTGCTGACAGTGTGCACCAGTTGGGAAAACAATCTGATCGAGTTTGTTTGCCGAGCTTCCATATGTGGGGAATAACTGAGCTGCCTTTTCTAGGGATGTGTATCAGAGTTTGGTGGCCAGCGGTGCCATCGTCCCCGGTCCCGATCTGCCACCGCCACCAGTGCCCATGGACTATGCCTGGGCGCGTGAGTTGGGTTTGATCCGGAAACCGGCCTCCTTCATGACCAGCATCTGCGATGAACGTGGTCAGGAGCTGCTGTACGCTGGCATTCCCATCTCGGAGATCCTGAGGGAGGATATGGGGGTGGGTGGCGTCCTGAGTCTGCTGTGGTTTCAGCGCCGACTGCCACCCTATGCCGGCAAGTTCCTGGAGATGTGTCTGATCGTCACAGCTGACCACGGTCCGGCTGTCAGTGGAGCACACAACACCATCGTCACGGCACGAGCTGGAAAAGATCTGGTGTCCAGTCTGTGCTCGGGTCTTCTCACCATCGTAAGTGACGTCCTGCAACACTTTGTTCGTTTCACATCCACCTGCATACACTGTGCAACACGTTTTGCATATTAAGTATGTATGCAGGTTCATATAGCGCTTGTATGAACGACTGTTGGGTACCTGCGTAGACCATGAACTGCATTTTTCACGTTGGCTGTGTATGCAGGTTCTTGCAGAGGCGGTATAAGGTACTTTCGAGCTCCTGCATACACTTGGTCAAGCACTGACCATGGAATAGGTGTATGCAGGTACACGACTGATGCAGCTCTGCGAGGTCTAAGAAGGCTTTCTTGAAAGTACACTTTTGTTTGAACTTGCTGTGTTTTAGGGAGATCGTTTCGGTGGAGCTTTGGACGATGCCGCGAGGATGTTTGGACAGGCGTACGATAGTGGGCAGTCACCGATGGACTTCGTCAACGAGACGAAGAAACGTGGCCAGACCATTATGGGTATCGGCCATCGGGTCAAATCCGTAAGCAGAATCGATGCCATACGAAGTTTTTAAGAATAAAAAGAACTATTTTATATTTTACGATTTTCGTAGATTAACAATCCGGATATGAGGATCGTCCTTCTCCACGATTATGTCAAGAAGAACTTCCCGGCTTCGCCCATCCTGGACTACGCCTTTGAGGTCGAGAAGATCACGACAAAGAAGAAGCCTAACCTGATCCTCAACGTCGATGGCTTCATCGCGTGCTCTTTCCTGGACCTCTTCCGCTCGTCGGGCTGCTTTACCCGCGAAGAAGCTGACGAGTATGTCGAGATTGGAATCCTCAACGGCATCTTCGTGCTCGGACGCAGCATGGGCTTCATTGGTAAAAATAAATATCTATTAAACCTGCGTGAAAGAAATGGGTGATTGTCAAATCGTTTAAAATTTGACTGGACTCGACTCGGAAAAAAGCAGTTCTGCGAAAATCGGAAGGCGTGTTCTGATTTGAAAAATGTGCTGTATTTGCGCCCTCTTAGGTCATTTCTAAGAATGTTCCCTCTTAGGTCATTACTTGGATCAACGTCGTCTGAAGCAAGGTCTCTACCGTCACCCGTGGGACGATATCAGTTACGTGATGCCCGAGTCGAGTTTCAGTGGCAAAGCCGATGGCATCTGAGCCCAGCTCGTAGCGGTCTATTTCGTATTCGCCCTACTTCTGATAAGATTCATTCACAACGTTTCCCTTTGGAAGCAATCCATACTCTTTTCATTTAAATTCCCATCACAACGAATAATTCCATACTCAGTACATTTCCCGTCTCCTTCCCGCTTTGCGCGCTTGTTTTTCTCTTCAAAGTTTTAATGGTGTTTTAGTTGTTTTTTGCTGGTCACAAACTTTCTCCCCGATGTGTTGTGTAAGTTATTTGATGTATTCACGTGGCTTTGAGCTATGTTGTAATGCGTGAGAGCATGCTGAAGCGCCTTCTGATTGAAATTAAATGCATTAATTGATTTAGACTCTTTCAGCGTGAAGCACCGTGAGTGCTGCGCAAGTACGGAGTACGGTATAAACTAGCAAATCCATCCTGTATTCATTGGTTTTGTGCCAAACTGCAAGGGATGTCCGACTTTGTAACCAGCTCGGTGGTACGGAAATAGCTTCACGAAGGATCAGCAACGCGAGCTAGTAGAACAGGGATTTTCAATTTGTTGTGCCCCAGCGTGAAAAGAAAGTCGTTCGCACAAAACCATTCAGAACATACTAACAGAAGAGTGCTCACTTCAGTCAACGCAAGGTTCAAGTTTCCAGTCTCGTTCACGTCTGAAAAACAATCAAAATTAACACTTTCAGCACGATCGTTTTCATGTTTTCAGAATACTACCGTCCTCTTTGTGTATACAGGAACTTTATTGGCTGGTACCGTGTTGCGGAGGCTGGTCCAACCAATAGGCAATTTTCGAAATTTCAAAATTGGGATAATTGGCAGGCCATGAACGCCAAATCTCAAAAGAGAGAACTGGTCTTGATTTTCTTCTGACCGCACTGATGACTACAAAATTTATCCCAGGCTCGGCTTCGATAGATATGTTCCCAGTGCTCAGTTTGTTTTAAGCGAATACCGTGCACGTGTTTCGCGCGAAGAGACGAAACACCAAATTTCACCAAAACCACCCGAAACTGTAGAAAAAATTTCCAGCGTGCTGGGATTTTGCTGACCGCTGGTCATTAGTGTTGCTTTGGTGAGAAGACCGAGGTACATGCAAAAAAAAGACCCAGACCCGAAAGACCAAAAGCTAAAACTGGGAAGTGAATAAAACTGAGTGATTGTATACACAAAGAGGACGGTTGCATGCACAGTGTTAAGGTCTGTTCATACAACAGTCCACAGCTTCTTCCAGGTGTACCCGTATCTTAGTCGTTCACGGTAGTGGACAATTTCGCTCTTTTCCTAATGGACTTTACGAAACACAGGCTAACGTCATACTATACACGGCCCTGTCAGTCTCAGCGTCAGATAATGTAGAGAACGCGCAGGTCACTAAGTGGACGCCAGCCAATGATTCCTCCCTGATCGTTGTTTCAAGTGGCGCACAACATCATTCTTATTGCCTGGCAGCGTACGCCACTTACAAAGCTATCTGAGTGAATTCATTTGCCCACGTTCCGTATTCATAACTCGTGAATGAGAGTAAGCTAAACCATACAGTCCCCGGTAACACCGATGTGCGTACGAACGATATTTTCAGTATGAGGGTTTAATATGGGCTGTGGGCAAGGTTCCTCAAAAGTCTGGGGTCATAGCGTAGAGGCACAGCTGATGAAATTTGAGAAGGGCAAGGGAAGGTTTCGGGTTTTTCTTGAAAGTTCTCGGCCTCCACATGGCAAGCGCCCAGGGGTAGGCTAGTAAGCCAGTCTGCGGTGGGAGACGATATAGCCTATACTGTATTCTCTCCGGAAATGGATGCACATTCAATTCAAAATGTGAAACTGCAGATATGGTCGGTAGGCGGTAGCTCATACGATTGAAACAGCTGTGACGCCACAGGATCCAATCAATCCAATCAATCCGGAGAGTTCACATTTTGCTTGGTTCAGTTATGAAATAAGCTGTTCAGTGAATGGCTCGCACAGACTAATAGTATTTTGTCCGACTGCGCTGATTGCTTTGTATTTTCTGTCACTTCTCGTCGAACGTTTTCCTACTGAATTCATTTGCTCTACTCCGAGACTGTACTATGGGAAAACTGAAGAATCGGCCACCTAACCAGGATCGTCGGCCGATAGCACCTGCTGTTCTCCAGACTATTCTTCAGCGTCGTGCAGAGATAATTTACAAGATGGATCATGGGGTAATTTTGTTCTGCAGTGTATTACGTTTATTCTTCAATAATGTAGCTGGTTATTTGTATCGTTCCCTTTTTTGTTGTGTAGTTTAAAGCCGGAGATTTGGCCGACATGTACGACTTGAGCGAATCCAGTATTCGGAGAATATACAAAGAACGACATAAGACTGCGACAGCATTGAAGACAGGAGAAGTCAGTGTCAGAAAGGGAAAGAAAGCAGTCATCAAGTTGGAGTATCCGGAAGTGGATGAAGGGGTTTTGAAATTTCTCAAATGGGTCCGTAAGCGGCGAATACCTGTAAGACCTGTATTTCTAACAAACGTGGCCACCATTGTTGCGTCGAGACTCAAGCTCGAAAGTTTCAGAGGAAGTCAAGGGTGAATGGAAAAGTTCAAGAAGAGACACGACATTGCATGAAAACTTTGCATGGTATGAGGAAACATTTTTGGTTTGACTTGTGTACGTTTAACTTGTACACTTCGACTGATTAGATAGTAAAGCTTGGGTCTTGTGCATAGGTGAAGAGTCGAGTAAGGACCTGGTAGCTCTGGAGAACTGGTTCACCGTTGATTTGCCTGAAGTCCTAATGAACGTAGATCCACGAAACTTGCTGAACGCTGACGAGGCCAGTTTATTTTGGAGAAATTTCGGTGTGAAGTCGCTCATCATTGGAAGATGGCAGAAAACAGGCGTCAGAATCGCTAAAGACAGAATCACTATCTTCCTTCTTTGTTCTGCAGCCGGTGAGAAGTTCGTAATCTGTGTGATCGGTACAGAAGAGCGACCTCGGGCGTTTGAAAAGAATGCTGTTCATGATGTCACGGTAGATAAGTATGGATTTTCCTACTATCATAACAGCACGGCTTGGATGACCACCGCAATCTTTAACTCGTGGTTAGACTGGTTGAATGCGGAAATGGTCAAGCAAGATCGCCATGTTCTCTTGGTTGTGGACAACTTTATCGCGCATGAAGCTTCGTCCCGCTCGAATGTCACGTTGCACTTCTTCCCCCCGAATTGAACTGCTCGAGCTCAGCTGTTAGATGCTGGAATAATCAAGAGTTTTAAAGATTATTTTAAAAAACATCTTTTTCAAAGAGTTTTTTGAAGAACTCCCAGTGATCAATGGTGTGGAAGACTTCGTGAAAGGGCTCACGGTGTTTGATGCTGTCGACTGGGCTATGGAGGCTTGGAAGAGCGTAAAGCCTTCCGCCATTTTTAACTGCTTCCACAAATGTAAAATGGTCGACCAGAAATTCCAAGATGCGTTCGAACCTGAGACGGTGAATGTTGCTTCGGATCATTCTTCAGTGATGGGCATAGTGGGCGATCTCATAAGTTTTGATACAGACGAGTTTTAGTTGTCTTCTGTTTATTCTGAATTTTATCTGCTAGAGTTTCAAGGCTTACCGTGTTAACCATTCTGTCTCAGCTGTCGTGTGACGTCAGTTTTCTCTGTAAGCTGTCTCTTACTGTAGTTTGACTCCATAAAACGGCTTCTAAAGCTGTCCGTAAATACGCCAAGATCTGACGCCATTGGCTTTGTGTAATAGCTACGCTAACACTCTAGTGAACCAGATATCAGTGACGTACAACCATTTCCGCAGAGAATACAGTAAACCCTATATCAAAATTTCCACTACACCTGATTGACCGATTGCTTTTTTACTTGGGGTGGATAATTTAATGACACAAAAACTGTGAATTTTTCCAGTTACTGATTTGATTCGTTAGTCCATTCAAGATCTGAGGTTAACGAAACTTCTTTCCGTCAACACCATGAGACCAACGTAACGTATCACATTACAATATACAATCTACGCTCTGTAGAACGGCAGAGAATTTAATTACTCTGCAGAAGAAGAGGAAGAGTTTTGAGAACTGCAATATCTCGTTACAGTTACACAGCGAATAGTCTTCTCCTTCTCTCTGTCAGCCCTCATCTGTACTTAGTGGTACTTCCACCTTCAAGCACAGCCGCAGCTTTGTTCCTTTCTAAAATGAATACAGTAAGTCCATACCTCAATTGAATCTGCAACTGCACTGCATCTGCATTTTTCGGCTATCCTCCGAACTGCAACTGCACTGAACCGCATTTAAAGATTCAGAATTTTTGCATGGAAACGGATATACATGCCAAATACATCGCGAACGTGGATGTTTCACGGAGATTTAAACGAAAAATGGTACAGTCCGACCAGCAGAAAGATTTTGCCACTGTTTTTGAGGCAACAACAGTATAATGCGGCGAATGGTGTTCCCCTTTTCAAAACAGCAACTCCATTTCTCACCATTTCGGCGACTGCAACTACACTGCATTGCAGTAAAATGTGGTGCAGTACAGAACGTACTGCATGTTGCAGGGCTCTGAACAAACAAAAAAAAAACCTTCGATGGGCCGCCGTACCGGCGGGTATCAAAGCGGGTTTCTCAAATACACTTAACAAAAAAGGAATGGGATAATGCTTGACACGGTAAGCCAGTCCCGAGTCGTCACTGGTTGTATAGTGAACTGTTTGACCAGGTAGTACAATCCGCAGTTCAGATTCGTCTTAAGAGCTGCACGACGAACTGCTCTACATCAGCAAGCACAGGCAACACTGCCAGCCTCAGGATCAGAAAAGTACTTTACACCGTTTCCCATCGCATCCAACGTGTTCCATCGGGTCAATACATCGGACTACATCTAATTTTTCCCGCATTTGCGCCCGGTGGTTTCCTAGACCGACCAAAACTGAAAATTGACCACGAACCACCAGCCAAATGGATGTAAGACAGTACGATGGCTTTATGCTAATGTCGATCTTATTAACAGAGTGACCCGACGTCGCGCCAGTACTGAAGCGGAGCTTCTGATGCGACCAGTAAATGGAAGCCGCGGTCGGTGTCGAGTCACGAAGCGGTGATACCCATAGCTACTTGGTTGCGATGATGTGTATCTTCCTGCATTGAACCTTCTCTAGTAACTGCTGCTGAACAGGAATATGACTTCGGAAATACTGCGACTGTCCTTGCGTAATCGGAGGGGTGAAAACTTAAAAAGGATTCAGTATTTTTGAATCGCCGTGGGTTACTGTACTGTGTTCAAAATGCAGCCACACCGGCTGAGTATTTTGAATAGTTTATCGATTAGTAATACACAGAGGCATACTGTGGTACAACTCGTAATCAAATTTTTGATCCGGTATGCATTTTATACATTGCAGCACCGCCCTAGATAATCCCAGTAACTGTAACCGTCGGACTGATGTCGTCTATTAGTTTCGATGCACTGATGTCATGGAATGCTCCGCGTGGCATGCCGGGATCGCACTGGCTGACGGTGTGTGGCCGAGATTGAAAGGAATACTACTCTATGGGTTACAAATTGGGTAATTAATTGAGAACCCTTGAAACAGACACCAGAAACTTTTACAACTCGTGATTTCCGGGTTTGATGTCACGGAATACCGGTAATCTCACCCTGCCACTTGCTCCCATCTTTTCCATCCTGCCGTTCCCACCCCGTTCTTCCAGGATGGGAATTTCCACCTCTTGTATATCAGAGCCATTTAGGGTGGTCATTTTTCCACCATTTCCGGCCCTAGCCGACCCGTGCAAGCGCTGACCCTTACGCCCGGGCTGTCCCGTCCCCTGCCTAAATTTCCTCGACTATGCCTCTACGCCGTGACCCCAGACTTCTGAGGAACTTTGCCCAGACTCCATATCCTTCTCTGCTCGCCGTTGGAGAAAACCTCTTTGGTTGTCCCATCGGACATCGTGAGCTGTCCCTCTCGGGTCGCGTCCGGATAGAAAGGATCTTCCCACTGGCTTGAAGCTTACCGCGCTGAACAAGAATAGGGACATGTCCAGATTTGTGTCCTTCCGGTCGATGAAGTCTGGGATTTTTTGAGCGGTCGCCTCACTAATTTGGTAGTTGACGTCTTCGTGAATCCTTTCTACCTCCTGCTTAAACGGCACCTTCCCGAAGTTAGTGTGTGTCAAGGTGGAGATTCCGTTACTCGGGGCCTGGTTGCATATTTGAACCGTCACCGATGAGGATCCCGCCGGCGGTATCCATCGGGTGAGAGATGATGTTGGCAGGTCCGGACCGGCCACGAGTTCTCGAAGAACTAATGATGAGCATTCCACGCAGATGGTCCGTGTAATGTAAAGTGTAATGTAAAATAGTGTAATTGTAAAAGTGTAATTACATTTTACACCAGTTTACATTTTACAGACCGAGCGGTTTGTAACGCCTAAAAGTGACAAGGAGCGACGAAAACGACGAACCAGCTATGTCTATGTTTGCGTAGAATATAGATCTTAGTAATTGTCTTCCAGACAAAGATGAAAATACGGTTGCAAAATGACCATACTCAGGAAGTTTCTGACATTTTCCCGCGTAAGTCAGCCGACTTTTAGATTTCTGGCGGCAAAACACCCAAAAATACCGCAGATTCTGGCAGGTAAAAGTTGTAATTACATTTTACATTTACATTACAACTTCCCCGTGGTTGTAATGTCGTGTACAAGTGTAATTGTAATGTAAAATGTAATGCTCATCATTATGCGAGACACTATCCAATGAAGGAACAACCTGGGCCGGAAACCCGAATCAACCGGCGCGTCGTTTTGCCGTACTGTGTTTGCCATATCTGGAAGCTTCATTATTTTCCTCGTCCATTGAATTCCTGACAGACTAACCATGACAGGCAAACAATTGAACCGATCGCATTGAACCTTAGGGTTTCGGCGAGGGTTGCATTGGCATGAGAGGTTCCGCGACGAAACACAAGAAGTTAGAAAGAGCTTGATCTTGCTGATGCTGGTTACAGTGCGCTAGAGCTTTGATTATTGTCGTCATCATCCATGTCGAAACCAAAGAGGAAATTCTCGTGTGGAAGTTCATGACGAAATCTTCTCTTGACGAAAGTGGAGTTGATCGACTGCTCTGCTGGTACAACTGCCAGTACATAGTAGAGTACTTTGTGTGAATCGGGTGGTGTGTCTTTGGAAAATTCTTCCCTCACTTCATGGTCAAAGACAACCGTGACGTTGGTCGCGTTGTTTTCTCCTGACAAAAGAAAATGTTACACTTCAAAACTTACGCTAACCAATAACGTTCAGAAGGGTTATCGGCTAGTCTCATTCTGCGGTATTTTGTTGTTGAGTTATCCACCCCAAATTTCGGTTGTTGAGATAGCCACCCCTTATAACTACATAATAGTAGGCTTTTTGATGGCCTCCCAGCGCATAAACGCTCCCGACTGTACGGGTGGAGTACACTGTTCCTATTCTGTACATCGGGTACCCAAGCTAGCCGTATTCTGTAGCTCCCGGACTGCCGATGTAGCTACAGTTTTCGGATGGCCAGAATATTTGAGTACAGCGTACGGTCACAGAGGTACGGTTAACGTTAATGATGAGCATTACACGCAGATGGTCCGTGTAATGGAAAGTGTAGTAGCTAGACTCAAAGCTGGCGTTTACGTAAAAGTAGTCGTTTAAAAACGGCGTTTGTTTAAGTAAATCAACCAAGCACGTAATCAATTGAAATTTCAGGTCTGAGTACCGAAATAATCAATCACAGTCTAACATACCAAAGTACGTAGAAAAGGCTGTGACGTCAGAAAAATTGAAGGGAGTTTTTTGAGCGGAACATTTTCGCGCACGATGCCGACATCACGGAGGCGATTAACAGGCTCCGTTTAGCTAAATGGACGATTTCAATCCGTTTAGCTAAACTGAGTGGGCGGGGTCTGTTTGGCGAGCTTGATCAATCCCAACGTCCGTTTAGCTAAACAAACGGCCCAAATTTAGGTAAACGCCAGCTTTGAGTCTAGCTAATGTAAAATAGTGTAATTGTAAAAGTGTAATTACATTTTACACTAGTTTACATTTTACAGACCGAGCGGTTTGTAACGCCTAAAAGTGACAAGGAGCGACGAAAACGACGAGCCAGCTATGTCTATGTTTGCGTAGAATATAGATCTTGGTGATTGTCTTCCAGACAAAGATGAAAATACGGTTGAGAAATGACCATACTCAGGAAGTTTCTGACATTTTCCGCGTAAGTCAGCCGACTTTTAGATTTCTGGCGGCAAAACACCCAAAAATACCGCAGATTCTGGCAGGTAAAAGTTGTAATTACATTTTACATTTACATTACAACTTCCCCGTGATTTAAGTGTCGTGTACAAGTGTAATTGTAATGTAAGATAATGTAATGTAAAATGTAATGCTCATCATTACGAAGAACACATGTGACGGGGGTTTTTGCTATTTGGCACTTCCCGGACAGGGTGGGTTTTCACCTCTCTAACAACATGGGCATTTAAAGCTCTTCAAGACACATCCATATCTGAAGTTGACACCAAGTGACACGGTAAAGAACCTTTAACTATTGTCCAAAACGTTGCTCATCACCGCTCCATTTCGGAAATATTGCGGAAAGCGGATCAATGCAGAAATCACACTACAAGATTCGTAGGGGACCTTGTAAAAATCCGTTTCTGGATGGAGCCTGCAAAAAATTATGTGGATACCGGATGCACCGAGCAGCGGGCTTGCCGTACAGTAGATGGTGCCACGGTCTGGTACCCCTGGCTTAGCTACTTACGTTTTTGATTAAAGTCAACGTCAGACAAAGTCTTCAGCAATATTACTGTTTATTACAGATTCTTTCATGGTGCAATTATAAGGTGAAGGTGAAATTTTGTTTCTCTTTGACGCAAAAAGAGGTGCAAATTTATCGGAGTCGTCCTGGTTTTTACGCTTAAAGCCAGCTGAAATGATCAGCAATCGCGTAAACGGACCATTGCAGGAGGATAGAAGGAATACATTGATGGCTGGTATATATGTTCGGTTCTGGTAGGTCGGTCCACAATGATGAGATGGCGGCATTGTCGTAGGTGAGCTATCTTGACAATGGGTGGTAATTAAGGAAGAATGCTGACCGGGTGTCAATCACTCTTGCGGCATCCACTGTATCATAGATCCGTCACTGTATCGATCAATGGTCAGTAATTATCAGAAGTGCGTTGACGTGCGCCGGCGATGTCATGTGCCTGATGATCAAGGTCTGATGAGCTGCGATGGCGGGATCCGTAGCATCGCGGTTCGCGCTCATTGATCAACCGAGTCAACAACCAGCCATGGACACTGGCGATCGCACCCGGCTTTTTGCTTTAGTCCGTTTCTCCTCATGGCAGCTATTTTACGGCTCGATCACGGTCGTGTGCGAGTGCAGGAAATATCGTGGAAAAACGGCACGAAGATTCTGTCTCTCAGGTCGTCCAGCTGACTTCTGCGGCAAGGTTTAAGCTTTCAGCCGTGAAACTCGTGGTTTTGAAGCATTTGAGCCTTTAATACATACCCAAGAGTCGCAAGGATTTTTCCTTACTTCGGTGGAGCTGTGTGGCGAAGCACGAGTACTTTACGATGGTATGTACTGTGTGGGAGTTATACGGCTGGGAAAATGATGGAGATGATTGCCACAGGAGTGGAGCTCGGACGGCAGGCGGTTATTGTGTCCTGTCAAGTTCAATTTGACAAATGCGTCGTTTGAAATTTATCACACGTAATGAGTTTGAGCTTCGCAGTTTCCCCAGAATGATTTATGATGACATGTCAGCATTTCCTGCCGCGCATATATTTTCCCCCTGTCGGCTTTCCATAACACTGATGGGCTCGCCTCGTTCTCCTTCTCTCGGGCTCATTCTTTAACGCTGATGGCGTAATGTTGTTTCATTGGGGCCATTTTGCTGGTTCTCCGGCCTGACAACCTGTCACATGTGTCTCACACCATTATACTCTAGATCTCTCGAAGCCTACACGAGACGTCACGATAGGAACCAGACCGCCGACCCAAGTGGCGCACATTTCCATCTGGTAGCAACGAAAGCGTGCGCCGCTTGATACAGCGAAACCCGAGTGTATTCCCAAGTGGCACAGGCTTCCAGCTGACAACAACGGAGATGTGCGCCGCTCGATACGACGATCTGGTTCAGTTCATTTGGCTACGTCTCATACACAAACTTTTTTGAGCGTTTATAGCCACTCGTCAAAAAATCATTTCGGTGACAGTGATCGGGAAATTAATCTGGCCATCGGCAGCTGCCTTTGTCCATGCTATTATTAAAGCTGAACAATAGCTGGTCTGACTTTTGGCGTCCATACCTGTCACAGCAAAAGCGTGATGGATGGATATGTACACCGACGGTAATTGCTCTTTGGTACATAGCAATCATGATGGCTTTGTCAGAGCTACCGGACAAAAAAGCCATGCAGCAACAACCCGGGCTTTTGCGACCTTTTGTCTGCCGTTAATCCAAGTCAAGCTTTCCTGTCAGCTCATCAAGCGACCATTATGATCAAAGACGACTGCAGCGCACCCTCGGGCATCCCCTTCTTTGTAATTTGGCAAATGCTAAGCTGCCATAAGCCGCTCATAAAATATCAAATAGCATAAGCTCGGCTTATTGATATTCTATTATTAAGATATTTTCTACTTCAATGACCGCTTCTTTCTTAAGACCCATCGCTTACAAATTGCAAAAATCTTGCGAATGTCCACCAGGCTTAAAATCTTACGCTGAACTTCGTACACAGAAAACTTCACTGCATGTTTCATCAAGCTAACCATATCACGAGGGAACAAAAAAGTCAGGAGACTTTATGCGTACTTAATCTTTATGGGGGGACATGGAAAAGCGGAAAACGGACGTCGTTCTCAAGAGCAATTACTTTTCCTGCCAACCTGCCAAGATTCATCTTCGGTACCGCGTCTTCGGTTCGTGGCAGGCGTGTGATAGGCTTTTACAGTATTATGAATTAAATGATGAAATATAGCCCTGAGTATATGACCGTTTCGTGCCGTGAAGGCTGCTCTTTGGATCGGTGCGAAAGTAATGAAAGACCGTAAAGGAGGTTGATGGCGACCATAAAATTGAAACATATGACCGTCATAAATTACACGTTCAACAACGATCATCTAACTTCACCTCGAACTTCAGCATAGTTAGCCACGCTGTTCGCTGACGTCAGGGTGCTTCATCAGTAAAGGTCTGAGATCTGCACATGCTTTCCACCAAGGTGCTCTGGTCGTAGAACCACCCGGTTTAAACTAATCTGTTCTTCAGGACTTGCAGGGACAGAAACCTATTGAATGGTTCAAGAACTTAGCGAGATGAGGGAATACACAAGCGTCATCTACGCGCAGTAAGGTAGTGGACGTGTTTATCTGGTGGTTTTTTTTCTCCTGCTGGTTCAGTTTTGGGCATTACGGACTAGTACTGCAAGTTATTTCTGGAAGTAGCGAACCCGGAAGGAGGAGAGCAGGTTCGATTTCAGACACTAGAGCCATGAGCTTCCCAACCATTCGAATTTTCGGTGAAGTGAAAGCACAGCTAATTTTTCTATTCACGACCAACAATCGTTCGAACTTATAGGGATCACCCTGTACATCGCAGCTTTGGAGAACCTGCGCTACAAAACACTGAAAGCGGAATTGCAGTTGCAGTATACAGTAACAATCTCAGTTGAAATTTTGCAGAAAACCAACGCACTCCGCCTCCCAACTTTGGTAATTTGCAAAATTTGCCCAACTGTGAGCTTCTTGAGAATGTGATCGTGAGACCATGTCTATTGTATTTTTCGACAAGAGTTTTTTTCTCGCGCCGAGAGACGAAGAGGAAATTAGTTCTTAAAATGAAGAAGCCGAACGTTACGAGTTTTGTTTATGAATGCCATGTGATGAGACGATATGGAAAATATAACAGGACATGTGCGTTGGTGTCGCGCCTCATCAAAAAAGCATCCATCTTGGCAGGCATCGTTACATTTGGAAAGCCAAGACTGGACAGGAAGATGACGGAGTACCTCATCCATAACCGCGACATGCTCAGCCGGTGGCCTTCTCTCCCTCTCAATGCAATATCCATCTCGAAGGAAACATGCATTCACTTGTCACAGGGACACAACTTCCCATTCTTTCCTTGACACGTTGATGGCGCTAAGCATCGTTGCCTTTTGCCAATCTGACATAGGAGCCGGTCTCCTTTTTTGTCTGACAGCCGACATCACGGAAATGGACCTCTCTTTCCCAAGCTTACCAAGTTCGAATTATGATGCAGAGGGTTCTCTGGCCTTCTGCAATCCAAATCAAGAAACAAGTCTGAACTTCAGCCGTCCCGAGAGACAACCAAACGCAGATTTCAACAGTGACTATTGGATTTTCGTAGTCTGTTTCATTGCCTTTTTTAAAGTTTATCGACTCGTTTCGAATTGAGATAATAACACGGGCCTCGGCGACCCAATTTGGGGACAATTATTTGCCGACCAAATTGTACAAGAATAAAGTTTGAAATTTTGGCACCCTAAGGGTAAAAGTCCACTGTCCCCGCAGGGACAGTGGTAAAGTTTGGTAAAGTTAAGGTGACAACGCATTCCGATATATCAAAAATCGAGGAAAAGTAATCCGAGGTCTGCTTGGAGGGATAGGACTATCTCAACGGGTTTCAATTTGTGACTGCAAAATGTTTTGCGAAATTCGCAAAATTTGCGTTGGAATGACATCATGCAGCGTGAGAATGCACATGCATCCATTTCGACATCAAACCTTAATGGGAGGTGTATCGGCTGGTATTCACCCCTGTGACTTTCGAGAATATCTTCCTGAATAGGCGAACAGTTTTTTGAGCTTTAAGCCGTGGCGAAGCGTAGCGAACTTAGCATCCGATGCTCCTAAATATTCCTAAGAAATCCATGTCAGAAAAGGTTCATTTGGTGACAAAAAGCTTTGTCCCCAAATTGGGCCGCCAATACCCGACTACCGGCGATCTTTTCTACGTGATCTGCCGTGGTGATTCGAAGTTTCTTCTGGTGCTGCGAAGCATAAAAACAGTACCAGGATAAAATTCAAATCACCACGGCAGAAGTTCATGTTTTCTTCAAGTTACTACTGAACTCAGTAACTTGAAGGAAGCATAGCGCAGTAGTTCGAAGAATGCGGCAAACAGTATTTCCTCGTTGGATATGCAGCAGCGCATTTCAAGGGCTCATCCATCTTGCTTTTACTGTCTGGCATGGTCGATTGCAAGCAGGCGTCGTTAGCATGCCGGCACCTCCTGCGACAATGTGATGATCCACATTCGGGGACAATTAGAGGAGGACCGAAATGAGCAGGCGCGAACTGGCTCGACATCTTGGCCCAACTTCCTTCCTGTCTGTCTTCCTTTCCGCCAGCGCGGATAGAGGGCAAGTAGCGGCAGTCAATACAGCACATAAATCATATCGTTCAGTATTGAGCCCTCTGTGGCACAGACCATCCATCACGCCGTGTTTTGTATGTCAATGACAATTTTATACAGTGCGCCTTTGTCCACGTGGCCAGCTATGCTAAGAAAGCCTCAAAAGCTGCCATCCGACACTCATGCTTCATGCTTTCAAGTGTAATGTGGATATTGAACAAACAATCAAATATCAACCTAGATCAATCCGGTAAAAATGATTCCGCGTTCCAATATTCGAGACCAAACTGGTGGAAACGTACTTCATGAAATGTTACATCTTTCAGCTTCTTGAAATTTCGCTTTACGACGAACTTGATTTCTGATCAAACACGCGTGAACGTCTGAGGTCCGAATGCGATGAGATAACGCTGCAGTTTATAACCATTAATGATGCCAAACAGCGAATGGTCAATATCTCGGAAAGAGCCCTGGAATTCAGGCTGTTGTCTGTTGGAAATCTCCGTCAAGACGAAAAGGGCGGACAGTCCGTGTTGAGATGAACAGAAGGAAACGACCCAAGTGTCACTTGGCAGTTAAAAATACGCTCCAGATAATTTATAGGTGTTCGCCAGGAGACTTTCATGTCAACATGTCTGCTTTGATACAGCTGCACATTACGACCTGAAGGTTAATTGGCGGTGTTCGTTGCAAACCATAGGGAGAAAGTTTAGACAGGCGACATGTGGAGACCTAGGTGGCGTGCGAGCTATGACGGGAGGGCGGAGTACCCAGCCACGTATAATTAGAAGGATGAATCCAACCAAAGCTTATTTTCACATAGCTGTCCATCAAATTATCCCTCCGTGATCTGCAGACCTTCAGCTTACTCTTTACAGTATAGCTATAAAGGCCATTTTCACATTTCATTTCGCTTCTCTTGACAGATACAACCACCCTGATATTACAAAGTGGTTGGTCATGTGCAATGTCATAAATGGCCAACGGCTTCCGTACCCTTCCATTACTTCCCGTCCATCCTTCCATGGCGAAGTTGAGAAGTTGCTTATGGGGTAACGTCACCAGATAACGCTCTGGTAGCATATCGCGCATCATAACATTTTTTATCGAAGTTGACTGTAGTTTCGCCTTGTCGTTTCTAATTCAGTTTATTCGGGATATCTTTGCGAGGAGATATGCACAGACATGGTGATTGTGGTGGTGGTGCGGGGGTGTCGGCAGAAGATCAAAAGAGACGTCCGTCATCGATCATTGTCATTACTGACAGCTTTGACAATGACACCGTACCTTGTCACCGCTCGTTTTGGCCCAGCTCTCTCGCATCACACGTTCTTCAACATTACTCCTTATCATCTCAACATGTTATTATCGCCCACAAACACTAGTGCCGTCAATCGCCTTGATACAGCATACACTGTGATTTGCTTCTACCCCTGGTCTCAGCAGGGCGTTTGCTCTGGGAGGAAAAGTTGAGAAAGAAGTACAGCAGTTTCCTCTGAACTCCGGCTTTTTGTACCAGGAGAAAAATTAATTAAACATCCACAAAGAAATAATGAGCTCCACGGCAGGACTTGTACCAGAAAGGCCGATGTTTCGATCAAAACCAGCTAGACTCGAAACGAGGGTCTTGAAAAGCACTTGGCACTGATACTCGAGACTATCTTATTTTATCTATAGGAGGGTAATTAGAAGTACGTAAATTGTCGACGTTTGACTTGATATATGGACCATTTGAAAGATGTATCGGCGGCGTTATCCGCCTTTGGCCGCTTGCAGCCATGTTGTTACAGGTTTTACGCCGAGCATAAAGTCAAGCTAATTGCGCTTGGCGTTCGTTGGCTCATTGAAATGGTCATTAAATATCTCCGCTCAGAAGCGATATATGTCCCTCGAGAGCAGAAGCATGCGATAGACAGACGCTATCAATTTCCGAAGATGGCCAGAATGCGCAGAGAAAGAAGTCAAGCTGTAAATTTATTACAGCCGCCATCATTTGTTATCTCAATGGAATTTCACATTAGACAGCTTTGCGACAAGATATACTGTGTGTCGGTAGGAAGCTCTCTCGGCGAACACTCAATGAATACGCAATGGAAAAATGTTGGAAGGCACTAGTCGGATAAAATATGTTTCGATAAACAGCGTCATTAATCATGTCCACTGTCTTTGTCGCACAAAGCAATATCAAACAGCAGGAGCATATTTTTGAATTTATGAAGAGACTAACGACGCGTTCGAGTGCAATCGACCTGCCAGCTTGATATATTGAGACAATAGTGCCAGCCGATCATACCTACCTTTCATAAAGAGGTAGGGCAGGTCAGAGGGACATATTATTCAGTCCTGAGGTCTATAGAGAGAACGACAGGTTGATTAAGTAAGGCACTAATGCGATATTATCTTTTTCATCTATCACATAATAAATAATGGCCATCCATCTCTTCTGTCTGTAGCTTCCGTGACAGTCCGAGACCAACCGGGCAGTCCCGGGCTGCCCTTATCGCTTGTTGACGCCAGATCGGACAACAGAGGTAATTTACAGTCGCAGCTGGTGTCCGCATATTGGCCAGGCACAGTTGCATACCGTTCATAGCGATATGAATACCTCCATGTAAACATATCGCTGCGGTCTTTGAAAGTTTAACCTTCTCAATGGCAACCTACCGCCAAACATGGTCTCTAAGGAGTTCCGCTCGCAACACCAAAGGAAACAACGTGCTTTCTCTACCTTGCGCTTTCTCTGCCTTGGCCAGAAGACTTGGGAACCCAACAGAAACGTTCGTTATGGGGACTGAGCTTTCTAATTTCTTCCTATCACGTGCAGGAGGTTTAAGAACTTCTGAAATTTATGAAAATGCGCCGAGGAAAACCTGGCAAAGCGGCGAACCTTTGGCTGAAAGCATGGATGATTTCAAGCGTGTGCAGTACCTAAGGAGGCAAAATAAGATGCAGTTATGAGTCTGTTATGGAAGATTGCGCTTTATGGATTTACAGTATCAGGCAACGTGGAGGACATAAAGCGCAATCACACCTCAAGCCCCTGAAATGGGTTGCTAAATAAGTTTGACGACCGGAAGTCAGTGGCTCACACAAGGCCGACCAGCTTACACTTGTCCAAAAACTGCTGGAGCAGCACTTAAGTTTACGACTGCCCGATATAGGTCTTAACAACTGTGCTAGTGCTATATAAATCACGGTCATTTCCACTGTTATCGCTCTCTGTTTATGGCGTCTTCTTCCTGTCAATGCTAAAAGAAAGAGTCGTAAAAGCTGGGACAACTTCTTTCTTCTCGGGGCGAACGTTGAGCATCAAAGTAAACATTTAAAATGTTGCCGTTCACAAGCTTTTCAAAAATCATTCGCACAGACTTACATAGTGTTGACTATGTTGCTCATTTCAAAATATTTTTCTTGTTCCTGTTGGGAAAATCCTGACGAGGCCTCAATGTGGTGGCGCGTGAATGCTCACTCACTATGTATTAAAGTGAATGCTCAGGCTGCTGAAGAATGATGGAGTGAATGTGTAATGTATTTTTGAAGAAGGAAGCTGGCACTCCTGTTGAAATAAATGTCAGCCTTTAGTCTGACAGTCGTCAGCGCAAATGATAATTTAGGCCGTGTTGAAAAAAGTGCTGAAGCAATGATAGCAAGGAGATAATGAGAAGATACACATTTGAAGGAGAGAGTCCCAACATGATTGATGAGGTACTTGAACACGGAAGTTGGACAGGGACCTCTCTAGGCAACTCATGCACACCACTCGATTAAGACGGTGTCACGTGGTGTGCAAAGACGAGGCGGAGATGACGGATGTTTTTTTGTCAGAGGCAGTGGAAGCTGTATGGGTAAAGGCTCTCTATGCATATTTTTGACAATGTTAACGGCGATGGCCTGTCGTCGTGGCATCATCTGTCTCGATGGCTGCTGCGCTTAATGATGTGCCTGTCATCTGTGCAAGCCCATGTCTTGACATGATTAATCTTTCAATATGAATATGAATGCCCAACATAAAATCAGCCAAGTGCCGTGATGGATCGTCTCCTTATGACCATCACAACTGCCATCGCTCTTCTCTGCCACCATCTCTATGGCTTGATATGCCTGGCGAACCTCATTACCGCATCAGTTCTCGGTCTACACAGTGCCTTAGCATCACCCTTTCGATTTCTGAGCTTCTGAGGAAAATTCAGAGCTTCCCCAGGAAAGCCGGGACCTAGAAACTACAGATTTGCGTTGCTAAAACAAAATTCAATCATTTGATCGAATCGGTGCCCTCTCTGCTTGGGCCAGAACTACGAACCAAGGGGGAGACCGTTCTTGTGCGTGACATTTCAAAAGTCCTCAACTTTGTCCTGGCCTTTTAAAGCACACCAATTTCAGTTCTTCAGATCATCCGGTCTGGAACTGAGGACGAAAGCACACTGGCGGCAAGACATACTCCCTACTCGCAGGTTGTCCGTCTGATTAGGGCGCGGTAGCCTGAAGGTTGAAACGCATATGCCTCAGAAATTTATATTTGGAAATTCCATATTGATAAATGCAGTGAGTTGTTGAGGGTTTAATTATGGTGGAGTGAGAAGGATGCGAAAGAGCGGGGTGAATTGTCACATCAGTCAGGGATGTGAGTGAGTGAAAGAGTGGCTGTACATGTCGGCCTGAGCTGAGCGATGCAGGCAGTTCTTGCATGTATCTGCCCTACGCATATGCCGCTCTTGTATGTCATTCTAAATATTACGGCATTTTGCTTTGACATAAATCTTTTAATGATTGACATGATGAATGACTTTGCAGTCAAGCACAGCGTTAATATTCAACATTGACAACTCAGTCTAGCATCTCTTGGCTGCCCATCATCCGATATCCCCAGCCCGTCGCTTCCACCACTCATCTCCTGCTAGGCTTGTCGATAACCCTCGTTGAGATACCGTAATCCAATACGTGCTTCCCATAAAACCTTCACAGCGAGCAATAAACAACAGAACAATTTACCTCCATTTTCCCTCTTGATTGGCACAAAATATCTGACGACGCTTCCAAGTCAGCATCCCGTCCACCTCTGCTACAACACTTTGGTAATTCCTTGTTGTCTCGCCTATAAGCTAGTCCATGTCGAGCAGACCCACACCCACTGCCACGAAGTGATCAATCAAGAAGCGCTTTCGTGAGAAAGCCATAAACATATCGAGATTGATTGACAAGGTTTGTAATAAATTGTTTATCGTCGCATGTGTAGAGGAGGAAAGGGCCATCACTTACGCTTGAAATGTAGGACTTGAGCTGTCAGCATTAGGGCTATTTACGTTGACCAGGGGACCATCGACATAAAGGCTCATATGCATCCATGCACATGTTTTAGTGTATGTACTCTATTGGAAGTTAGCGAGGCAGATCGCGTGATGAATATCCGCATATTTCTATATTCTGGATCCTGCGTGACTTTCTCCCTGTATTTCCAGTCCATAACGAACATGGATGCGGTGGATAAGCTTTGATCAGAGATTATAGCCGGCATTCTCGTTCTTGCTCTTGCCCTCTGCCTCTTCCTCGTCTCATAATGGCAATTGTTGGCATTTATCACCCCCCATCAATTTTGACTGACGGCTGTGACAGCCGCCGGGACCAGTGCTATCTTTATACCGGCGCGTACGTGTACACTAGTCGTGACAGGTCTCCCGCCTCCACCGCCGTACCATTGGCCCTCTTTTGGCCGCCCTTGATTGATGCGTACCACATGTGCCACACTCTCTCATGGTGTGTTCTGTTTCATATCACTACGCTGCTCGTGTAGCCCGCATGTCATGTAAGCACCGATATGCAGCCACTCATTCACTCAAAGACCTCAACGCCATGTTTTCCAGCCGTCTTCAGCTTCTTCTATTATACTTGACGCTCTTATCCGCCATATCACCATTACACCATGCTTGTCAGGATTAGCGCGCTTCTGAACTTGCCACAATTTGTGCTTCCAGCAAAATACTAATTTTTCTTCCGACAGTACTCGCACCGTTTCCTTTTTTATTTTTCTGCTTTAATAAAGAGCTCGTGTGGAACGGATGATAAAGGAGTGACCTGAAGTTGACCGCCTTGTCTGGCAGTGTGATCTGGATGATTATAGCCTGACAGGGGATATCGTCTTGTTTGCGGACTGATTACCACCGGGGCGCTTTAATCAGGGATTATCCTGCTCATTATCCCTGTATCGTGCCTGTAATCAGCCATGTTGGGACACACCACCAGCACCTCCTCTTCCACTTCGTCCTCTTCCCAGTATATCCGCCCAGATTTCGGCGGCTCCTCTACGGTAAGCGACTCATACTGTCGAGAACTCCAAAAGTATTCCTGATGCAACGTCATCCAAGATAACCCCTCCTAATTCGGATACCTCTAGTTGTTTTCAACCATCAGTCCAAAAACTTCTCTATTATACATATACGAAGATCTCGGCAGTTTTCGCATTGTAATCAAATCGTGCCATGGTATTGTCTATTCAAACAACGATTCCTACCATCGTTTCTGGCCTTTTTCTACACCATTCTTTTCTATGGCCGACGTGAAGGCAAATATCTCTTTATTTCTTTCGCCTTGTTTTGATTCAATTTGATGTTACAGATGGATGCGCAAAAGAGTCCCTTGGCGATGCTGGCTGCTACCTGCAACAGTATCGGGGCTCCAGACCTCCAGAAAACCATCAAGAACGTCGAGCTTCCTCCCACATCCAAACGGTCTGCACCACTATCCACCGCTGGCTCCGAAAATAAGCGACCCAAACCCAACCCCGACACACCCACTACCGAGAACAAGTCTTCCACTAAGTCTAGCCCCTCAACTGACGCCTCTCACAAACGCGACTCCCCAGAAAAAGACCCCAAGGAAAAATCGGAAAAAGCTGACAAAGATGCCTCGAAGGAGAAATCCGAGTCCGAAGCCAGGAAATCGCCCAAGACTTCGCAGAGTCCTCGACTGGGCAGCAAGACTCCACCCAAGCCCACACCGCGTTCACCTCACGGACTACCTTTACCAGTCTCCTTTCCCACTGTACACGGAGCCTCGCCATTGTCTGACCCGCTCAACTTTGTGGCCAGGATGAAGAACGGTGGCGGAGCCGGGATGCCGCACATGATGCCGGGATATTGCCGCGATCCCTTTTGCTACGGATGCTCAGCTAGCCAGTCCCTACACTGCGCCACTAATCCTCCCATGACACCGATGGATTATAGCGCTTTGAGTAAGTCCTCCCGAATTAATCACTTGACACCTTCAACAACACTTTCACAAAGCTTGACTAAATGGTGCAGCTTTACAATGTGACATGGAAACATTAAGAGAAAGACCGACCTTCTAAAAGCTGTTTTTACCCATCTCGAATTTTAGTCCACCGACCTTAGGCAGCTCCGAAATTTATAGGACGACCTTATACTGTTCTGAAAAATTAGAATAGGTGAACGTTTGTTCGGTATGAGGCTGTAATGGGTCCTCCAGCAAGCATCGCTGGCGAGCCAGCGGCGGCAAGAAGCCGACATGATAAAGTGATAAACTTGTGCAGTATAGGTAATGGTGGCCATCAATTAACATTAGTGCCTCTTTTCTGGCAGGCATACTTTGTAGCGCGCAGGCAGGTCGTGGCTGTTTATGGGGGAAGACGGATAAGATAGTAAGACCGTCGAGGCAGGGCAGGCAAGTCAGGGCATCTGAAACTATAGGGTATATATAAAAGATTGATGATGGTCATATACAAGCTGTTGTGAAATTCTGATGAGGCTGTTCCTGGCAGCTTTGACAGGTCCCCACCACGTAAATCATGCTAGCTAATGTTTATGGTCCCCGTAAACGAAAACAGAGTCCCGCTAAAAAACGTACTCATTATAAAAGCTCATGGTATGCCGGGGAAAATCATACGTGAAGGAACGTGCTGATTAGCACGTTCGTTGCAGCCAAGACACTTTGAAAAGCAACTATCGAGATACTTCCGTGATTGATATTCTCGTAAATCTTTAACAGGGCTGCCGAATAGAGAGACAGTGAGTTAAAATGGCTTCCCTTCAAGCCGTAAATAAATTTTATAGCGCCGACCGTAAGCTGACGTTACAGCTTCGAGCTGCTGAGAATGATAAGAAATGCTCTAAATCTATCGGTTTGCAAACATCTGTCCGTTAAATCTACGCCAAAATGTGCGAGACTTCCATGCTGCAAAGGACACTCAAAACCATTCTACAGATAAACCACCAGGTGATCCGTGCAAGGCTTCTGCAACCTAAAACTTCGAGGGTTCAGTTAAAATAACTAAACCCGCTCGGGACAACAGTTTGATTTGTTGGAATTTTTTGTGTTCTGGTTTCGGAAATATTGGCGGAATTCATTTGGACAGTTTTACACGATTCTGTCCAGTTTCTACGTAACCGTTATTCTGTCCTTATAGGTCCGTTCTCTTCTCTTGGAGCTCTGGGTAGCCTCACCCCTTCAGGACCCGGTGGCAAGTCATTGGTCTGCAACTGGATCAGTCCCGGCGAGAACTACTGCGGCAAGCGTTTCACCAGTTCGGAAGAGCTCTTCGCCCACCTTCGCACCCACACCAACCTGACAGTCAACGGCAACGGTATGCCCAGCTCAGCTTCCGCCAACGGTCTTTCATCGCTGGACGCCGGTCTCCTCCACAGTGCCTACGCCAACTACGCCTCCTACCTCAGTCGCTTCCCCTCGCTGGCAGCCAGCGCAGCTGCATCCAGGTACAACCCGCTCTTCAAGAGCCCGCTGTCCAACATGTCGATGGCCGCTAGTGGCGCCGCCACGGCCTACCCTTCATTATGGCCCACCGCTTCTCCAACTTCCGGCTTCTTCTCGCCTTCACCTTACTCGTATTACCGACCGCCATTTTGAAATACCTTCGTATTTTTCAAGTAATTGAAAAGCATTTTTTCACTAATATGATGGTTTTTCGCAATAATGAAAGTCTTTGGTCCTTTTGAAATGGCTTCCCAGTTTTGACAACAGAGTTCTATGTGTATTTGTTTTAGACTGATGTTTAATCATTTCTGAAATATTTTGTTGACGTGGTTGGATTTTCATAGTATTTATAGTTTTGTGTTTTTCGTCATCACTCGTTTCACGAGTTTTTACCTCGCAGTTTGCTGTAAAATACAGTATTAAGAGGAAAAACGTGTGTTATTTTCGAGTGAGCCGTATTGATTTTCAATTGAAGAGATCCTTGTTCGGATTAGGAGATGAGTAAGAGTTGTTGGTCTGTCGGGAACAAATGTAAGTTTGATGGACAAGGAGCGATTAATGGAGGATGTTAGAACGTGATGAGTAGTCCTTCATCTCGTGTCGATCGGGAAGAGACTGCATGTGTCTCCCTGCGCGTCGCTCCAAGCCATCAACTTATCAACGGCCAACCATCTTGTTTGTTACATCCTCAATCACGTCATCACTCATACATACGATAACGTCAGTGACTCCCACACATTACTTACGGTTCGCAGAAACAATTCGAGGGATGTCAACATTACAACACAGGGAAGCTCGGCAATCAGACCCGAAACGATTTTTTCCTCAAATGGCGCACATCTTCCGCGTTTTTGACCGACAGCGTGCGCCACTTGGGGGTAGCGCTGGTGAGATTGCGTATCCAAGTGGTGCAGGTTGTCTGTATCCTCAGCTGGAAGCGTGCGCCACTTGGAAAACTTAACGAGGCCGTTTTCCCAAGTGACGGACGTTTCCAGTGTGGTGGCTGGACGCGTGCGCCATTTGAAAAAACCAGTGTGCCGAGTTTGTGTGCTTACGTACTTCATACGGCTTTTCCAGCACTTGGTGTCTTTGTACGGTTGCTCGCAGCCAAGGTTTTGACAGAGCAACACCGGGGTTTCTGGCTGGATCAAGTCGTTTCGAAAACTGAAGATGGATGGCAGGCGCCACATCAGTGGCTATTGAGGAGCTGACATTGAGAGTAGTGTAGAATGGATTAGTGTCATAAAAGGCTCGTTACAAAGTGATTAGCTTCCTTTTATTTTGCACGGCATTTTCCAGCCATACAGCACAGAATCGAGACGTGCGTGCATGCGTGCACGACCTCTCAACTTGTCAACCGCTACTCATTGTGCACACTACCCCTTCCATAACAGACGCTTTTCTGATGACACTAATGGGGCTTATCCAGTAAACTGCTCGGTGACAGGAGCCCCATGATCATGAAGTAACAAAAGTAATGACGCTGTGGGTCGCCCATAATCCAAAAGAACAGCAATTCGGGAAATACTTCACTGTTCGCTGTACCAGAATACAAGAATATCTTCGAAGAACAGACGAGGGTTTCACTAACATCCAAACATAAAACCTTCTAGTGCAAGAAGTCGTTGTTTGGCCTCTCCACATATAACCCGTCCCGTTTATGACGGTCACTGGTTTCGATGAACCGGAATTCCGGTGTAAGATTTGACAGGTCTGATGGTCGGTATTAATTTCCGGTCACTTGACAGGTTCGGTCAAGCCCAGGGATCGACTCGACAGCAAACCTTATCACTCTTCCGCACTGTGAGTTCCCTGTGATTGTAAGCTTCTGGTTACCGATCATTTCTTTATTTTGTTGCGAGTGATTCAGATACACTGGCGGTGTTTGCGACAATGAGGTTATTACAGCCGGGTTACATGACTAGTTGCCGTCGACGTGGACCCAGGTTCCTGAGTATTCTACTGTGAGATTGCTTCGTTCCTCTGCTTAAGACATTCATCGTTTGAAATCTGGCGATCGGTGGGGTTGGGCAGTACCGTGACACACGGTGTCAGGTCCGTCGTGGGTAAGTTGTCTAAAACAAATAGCGTTTCATTATTGCCAATGACAGCCGCGCAAACTTGGCGACCTCGGAGGTGCATGGCAGAACGGAACTGGCAAAAAGCTTGTGATGGACATCAAGTTCTGAGAACGTTCACACCGGCATTAGGGAGCTTTTTCACGCCCACCGTTTCTTACAATCCACCGAACGCAGCCTAACGTCTTCTTATTTTACAGAAATAACGGCAATCATACGGCCATAATGATAGGTCGCGGGAAGTCGTAGCTCGTGTCCGACGTGTTGGCTTCTTGCCATCTGTTGAAAGAAGCCCAGATAAAGACGTTGAAAATTAAAATGGTACTTTGAAAGGTTTGCGAAGCTTATGAGACCTACAATGACGAGGTGCGAGACGTTGGATGTCGTTCACTGCCTGAAAAAACCGAGTGATTGATGGCGGTAGCGCGACGGCGACCTCATTGGCCTGCTTCGACAAGACTTTCCTCCATCTCACCAACTAATCAACAAGTCGTAATGAGAGTCTGTCACATGGCTAATTGCAGGAACTCGTCAGTCGAGATAGACAACGAGCTAGAACCTTGCCAAGTACTGACCTTCGTCTTTCCAACAAGGCTCTCACCGCTTGTATGCTCGGATCGCAATGCTCGACGCTGACCCAATACTCCACCTTTGGCCGTCGAGGAGTAATAACGATGATCAAATCATCCAGGCGAAATATCAATAGCGCATTATATTGGTAAAGTTTAGTCATTTTCGGATACATGTATCTATCCGAACAATCGCAGGTGTGAAATTTTCGCCGCACCATTTTCTCCCACTGGACCCGACGCTTGAAACTCTGGATGAAAGCAATTCTGTACTTGTGGTAGCCTCGGCTCTCGAACGAAGCATAAAGTAGAACATTTAAACGCCTAACAGGCTTTCACCGGTCCTGATATGAGTTACGATTCTACTTCGCGCTAGCATATCTTTATGTACAGTATAATGCTGGCTGTAAATCCAGAGCCTAGCTCCACTTTAACCTGTCTTCCCTAGACGCTACCCTTCAGAGTTCATTTCACTCTTCTATAAAGCGTCCGTGTTACCGAAACAGCTCGGCAGTAATAACATAGGAAAGTCGAATCATCATGTGGCCTATCATAATTACAGCTCAAGAAACATCTAATTGGTACACAGAGCGAGCAGGTAAGTTAGTCGGTGGGCAAAGGAACCGCTCCAGCTTTCCTACACCGCCTTCGAGTACAGTGAGCACCGTTGTGACACTTTGCCTTCAATTTAGCTTCCCTCCACGCTACAGCAGCCTGGGCGAACCAGCGCGACGTTGATGGCGGTGGAGTCTTCTTGTGTTGATGATTGCTACTTCTGTTGGTGAGGCTGCTTGACTTTTGTCACAGATGCACAGCCGGGGTAATTACACGCTAGAGTGGTCCAGCCAGTCCATCAAGTCTCCACTTGGCTACAATTTTCCCTGCATAAAAACGGCCCTTATGTGTAAGAAAGGCTCTGAAAAAGTAGTCAAGCACGACCCTGATGGCGACCTCACAAGCACTGCAGCATGACACCTGCATCATGCCAATGCAGCCTCTGTGTGGAGCCGCGGCTAACAGCCAACGACCTACCGCCTTGTCCCTCATTCATCGACCACCACCTTCAGCTGCTTTTTGCACCATTCCGACACACTTCACCTGTCGTCCATCGTGCGAGAGAAAACACCTCCACTGGCTAATGATTGACTGCTTTTTCTTTACCCACCGTCTACGCTTAAATCCCACCCATCATTTTCAGCGGCCGACGCTTTTCTCGCAGGCAAAAACAGGGCACCTCAAGCGACCCGTTGTGGTACCGGCGGTGGGCTCGCTCAGATCCCTACGGTATGATGTCTCGATCACATTTTTGCCAAACGGTACATGGGTCATCGCAACTGAGTTTCACTATTTTTGTAAGAGGGAAACTGCTGTGAAGACAGGGAAGCCAATTTAAAAGAAGAAAAACAGTTTCCTCCTGCCGGAGATACAGTACCTCTTCGTCATAATACAGTGAAAAAGTCATCAGCCTATACCCGTAGTCACATGACTACTGACGTCAAGCAACGGTAAGAGCGATCTCATCCTCACGGGTAGGCTGGTCGTTTCTGCATTGTATAATAACAATGAATATGTGCTGGCAAAATCGGCAAGATCGTTTTCACAGTGGCGCATGGTTCCAGCTAGCAACATGGATAATTTACGCCACTGGGGAAAATAGTCTTTCACAGCTTGTTTTTCGAACTCCCGAATAGCCTACTTTCAATCGTGGTTCAGTGGACTTTGTTTCCACGGACGCGGTGACGAAGCAAGAAGAACATGACGATATGGGCACAACGCCGTTATGGAATGGTACGTGATAAATGTGTTTTTGCAACGATAAGAGCTAGCTAACTAGACAGATTAAAGGCGATGATTTCTACAGTCAGAAGCGTCGCGATTTGCGATGCAACTTCAAAACTTGCCGATATGGTATACAAATTCTGACTGATTGATGATGTAGCTGCCAGCGTTGGTGTCATCAGCCAGCGAATTTTGAGGAGCCAACAATCGTAAAGTGGCCATTGAGGGTAATTCGCACGCCCTTTCCACTAACGATTGATCGATATCCTGAGTACTTCATCAGTACACAAACAAGCTGTAACTCATTCGAACTGTCCTGTATGCCGAGCGCTAGTGGCTAGCCATTTTTATTCCGGAGTACAGAGCGTGGACACAAGCTTAGTTCTGCAAATCTTCTGATCCTGTTGCAAAATGAATACTGTTCGATGCTTCGGTTTCTGAATTTCCGATGCGAAATGTAGAAACGAAAGAAAGTTCGAAGCTTCACTGGGCAAAGGCAATTTCTACTTGTTTCGGTTTTGATTTATGCGCGACTGACTGGCCGTCGAATAGACCTCTGCTCCCTGATGATCTCCTCAATCCAGTCTTATCGCCCACACTTGGGGTTCATTGAAGTATTATGTCATTGCCATCGCCAACTTGTTTATGCAATGCCGTAAGTGTGCAATGCATCTGGTCATTTATCACTAATATCGTGCAGTTACGGACAGATTGTAAAACTAGTTCGACCTTCTTTTCACTTCTTACAGAGTCGAAGTCAGAAGAACGGCCTAGTGCATTCCAATTTCACACAGGGAAACACAAACGACTATCTGCTTTACGTCCGCTTGGAAGCCGCGAAGTGAGCTAGCCAGCATGCCGCCATGCCGCCACTGCTCACTAAACCGGCAGTTTGCAAACTTTTTCATGTCTTCGGCAGTCTGGGCGAAAATAGTCACTGGTGCCATCTGACGAGCGGTGATGAGTTGGCACAGAATAGCAAACTTGCTCGATCACAGGCGTCGCCACTGACCGCAAATAACAGCAAGTTCCGACCCCATGCACGGGGAAATGTACCTGTGGCTACCATCCTCATACACTTTACAACTCGAAGGGGCGCAGTAGTAGACACTTTGCTTAGGTTGTTCCGTCCAGTATCAGTGAGTTTTATACATGGGCTTCTTTGCTGACTGGAACTTTTCGTGTTAGTGAGAGTTTAGGGCTCTTTATCTGGCGCAGTAGCTTTCGCTTCAAATGGCAAACAGACCAACATCTTCCTGCTGATCAATGGCGAGGCCAGCGACGGGACACAAACTGATAGGTACTGGTTTTGATAGCTATCGAAACTGGTACCTACATGTTTTGATAGCTATCAAAATATGTAGCTGTCAGTTTCGATAGCTACTTTTCACGGTGACCGCATCCGCCGCCCATAGCCAAGAGTCTCAGCTCTCACGCAAAAGCATTGATATCGTGATCGGCGATTGACATGGTCTGAATGGTCCCTCGTCAGCTTCAAGGCCCATCAAACGAAGATCTACAAGCAAGGTCGTACCAGCGGACCATGCTTGCGAGTTTTGATGGAAGGTATCTGCCGTACGCGCGGTAGACTTTATACAATATATCCTGTACTAGCTTTCATCATCATTTCGAAGAAGTGAATACAACGGTTTCAGTTCTTTTGATCTTTGGTTTGCTGTATAAAGACCGCAGTCCACAAGATCGTCCAGGGCCTCGTGTAGCGAGACCCGATCCAGGGTTTCGCACGAAAGCTGCTTCGGTGTGCATTTCGTCTTCCTGTGAAGCCTGTTCGTGAGGTGGGAGTACTCGCATGGCGTAGATGCGTGACTTCAGATGGCTCACGCGGTACTTTTTCGACAGCCCTGCACTCAGACATGTGCCGCTTTGGCACGTTCTACTAACTTCAAATGCCCGAAACTCCAGTTGTCGCAAGTTTCTTTACGTGCTGGCTCGTTTTCTTCTATGCTCTTGAAACATTTCTAATACCGTACCCGTGTCCGAAGTCAGTCATGGGTTACTTACTAGCATTCCGGAAATTTCAGGCATGACCCTTCTGATGGAAAGAAAAACTGTCGCAGTCGCATTAAATTTTCGCCGGCACTTATCCCACCCAAGTGGTGCTGACGGTGGAATTCAACGTAAATCAGGAAAACTTTCTGAAACGGTATAAAACAGTTGAGCACGCCATGTTTATCATTGCTGCCACCTGCGCTTCACTAAATTTACGTTGAGCCTGTTCAGCATGGCTCAACTTTCACTTGCGCTGTTGGCGGTTGCCCTTTTTCTGTGTCTGTGTGCCGCAGAGGGGTAAGGCTGATTTTTCGCCTGTGGTTACTGACCAGGTTCCTCTGTTCCTCAGCTACAGCAAAATTTGACTTTTAGAAAGCGCCGCAAATATCCACCGAACACGGCCAAACTCTTGACTAAGGAGCAAAAGGCCAGACATCCCAAACTGAAGCACAGGACACGTCGCGGCCATCGCGCAGCTGTGCCCGCCTCGTTTGACGCCCGACAAGCTTGGCCAAACTGCGTCAGCATTGGCACTATCCGGGACCAGGGTGCATGTGGTACTTGTTGGGTAGGTAAACGGTCGATCTTTCCACTGTTGTAAACGATAGTTTCCCATGCGATCAGCAATCTTCATTGTAGGCCGTCTCCACTGCAAGCGTTCTGTCGGATCGAATTTGCATCGCTTCCGGCAAACCACGAATGCCTTTGTATCAGCTCACCAAGCCGCCAGCTGCACGAATCCCACGCAGACTCCGACCGAGAAGTAGGTTGGAATTTGGTCTGTGATCATACCAAGCCGAAACTCACACTGTTTGTTGTGCAGCTGTGAAGCCGGCGGTTACCCGGTCTCGGTATATGAGCGTGCCGTCCTCTTCGGATATGTCACGGGTGGTGAGTACGGCAGCAACTCCGGATGTGTCCCGTACCAGGTTCCACCCGGCGGATTGACTCCTAACTTGACTTGTGCAACCCAGTGCACAAATACCGGTTACGCCACACCGTTCGCTCAGGACGCACACCTCGGTAAGTCTACACCCGTATCTAACCAATCATACTGATATTGTCAAATTTTGGGCTTGCCCCTAGTTGAAAGTTACTGGATAGACGATTTCCCCACCAACTCGACGCAGGCTCAGATTGACGAGTTCGTTGAGCAGATTAAACTGGAGATTATGACCAACGGCCCCATAACAGCCAGCATGACAGTTTACCAAAACTTTTATTCATGGGTACCGGCGAACGGTAGGTCAAGGAAGACATAAGTACTCTTCAATACAGACGACAGATTTCCGCGAGTCTCAGTCCGTATGATTACTTCGTACAGGGCCGTACAGTGGTCCGGGCAACTCCAGTCTCAGTGGTAACCATGCGCTTCGCATTATTGGTTGGAACTCGACAGCAGGTGGCATTCCGTACTGGATGCTGGCAAATTCTTGGGGTAAGATATCCTTCCCAACCCGGAGGATAGTTCTGACACTATTACGAGTTCTGCGTTACTAAATTTTGATGTTCCGTATAGTGCATATCTATCTTAAACGCAGGGACTGGGGAAGGGGACAACGGTGTCTTCTGGATTCGCATGGGGCAGAACGTTGTGGGGATTGAAGATAGCCTCTCTGCGCCAATCGTCACTTTGCCGAACACGTGCAGCACCTCATCCTTCTGCAGTTCGACTGTGGACGACGTCTTCCCGATGGACTACACCAGCCCTGGCTCTTCCGTGTATGCTTTCAAGGGTGAGCGTGTCCACAGACAAACAGCCGTTCGACGCACTGATAATCATTCGACTGTTGGTAGGTGACTGCATGATGCAAGTCAATACCTCGGCTGGCTATCTTCAGCCAATCGGGCAGCCATTCCCCATCGGCAAGTTGCTTACAGGATGGAATCGAGAAGGACCGGTTGTTACACACCAGTTCATGAATGACAACGCTAGTCAGTTGCGGATCTATGACGTGGGTACCGTCAGACAGTACGACTGACGTTAACTCAAGTCAAGCAGTGGTGGCTCACGACACACTTTGATCTTGTCGATAGTCAAAGGGGAAGCTTTGTTTCAATCCCGCCATTCCATCCGGATCTACAAAGTACAAGTGCGGCGACTATTCATCGTCCGGCTGGAGTATCCGCCCCAGCACCAGCTACTTGAGTGGGGGCACTGTTGCCAAATGGACTTACAGTGAGTATGAGATACTTCGATGAACAGCCCGTAGTTAAAGCCTCCGGGTCTGACATACACGCTTTTGTTTTAGAATCCTACAGCCCACGAAACCTCTTCAATGCGAGCGATAGTCCCGTCTTTCTGAACAACTTGCTAACTGCATACTTCAGCTCGGTCAACATCCTGCATAACATTGACGGCAACAAGATGTTAGTCATTGGTAATGACACGCTGGGATACCCATTGTCCGGTCTGCTCACGTATCCCTCTGCGGGGTCCAATACCTTTACTGTATGTACCCACAACTTCGATGTACTTGTGCGCCATCAGTGTACACGTACGACGAGAAATTATGGCATAGTAAAAATTACGGGACAGGCGGAAAGGACGGCAAAACGGAAAGTCAAGCGTAGAGAAGCGTCGAAAAGTGTATTAGAGTGAACCAGCCGTACACGCACGTGCTTCCTTACCGCCACAGCGAAAATGTCTGTCCCAGAAGTTTTACTGTTCCATAACCCCCGTCGTACGTATGTTGTAATTCCCACATATCGTTGGCTTACACGAGTGACTCCTCGTAACTTCTTCCAGTGGGAAAGAACGCCATCGGTTGGTAACAGTGTCACAAGTTGCCCACCACCGCCTCCCCAAACGACACCGTCTCCAGCTCCGTCGCCACCCGCTGTCCCCAACGGTTGTTCCAACTCAAACTTCTGTTCGCAGCCCATCGACATAGCGATACCTGTGCGCTACTACGATCCGTCAGCCCCCATATACTTGATTCAAGGTACCATCATTCAGAATCGAACCAAGTTTAGACCACCTGTTGCCCTTCAGTAGCCTTTTCCGGACAGGGAACTGTACCATGCAAGTAGCGGTGACTGCCAGTGGCTCTGTGCAGCCCATCGGCAATGCGCTTCCAGTCGGACAAGCCTTCACTAACCTACCACCTCTGCCTCTTTCCGGCTACATGATACTTGCTGACGATGGTTTATACATTGGAAACGTAAGTGATGCACGGCCCCACCACCATGGATGCAACGAGATAAACTTGCAATATCCGTCTGTGTTCCAGGCAGCAGCCCAAGGTGCCGGAAGGTGTGCCCAGATACCAGGTTCTTCGCAAGTGGCCTGCACCCCGGGCTGGTCGGGCAGTACCGGAGTGGCTTTAAGATCTTACTACTGGCAAAATAATACGCAGCAAAGCTGGTCATTATCTGGCTCTATGGGTACGGTCGTCTTGGTTTCTATTGGTTAATCAACTCGCTACAGAACTACCAGCAATATCAACATCAGCACTACCAACTGTTATGAACCCCTTTTTCAGGAAGCACTCTGGTCTGTTCTACAACATTGTGCTCTAACGGTAATGCAATACCGAGTGCTTATGGCGCAGGACAGGCGACGGCGTTCTTGAACGTTGATGGCGCAAAAATGATTGTTTTTGGGAAGGATGCATCTGGCGCGCCGCTCACGGGAGTGCTGAACTACCCGTCCAGCCCCGGGCAATCTGCCACCGTAAGTCCAGAAACCGGATATCTACAAAGGAAACTGACTATCTTTCTACCAATAGCTCAATTTTCCAGTGGTTCCAGTCGACGCTTGCGGGAAACAACATTGAGACGTGTGGGGCAACCGCTTCATCAACCACCACAACTACACCAATCACGACCACAACCTCACCTACAACCAGCACGACGATCATACCCCTCCCGACCACACCGAGTACTCCCACCACCCCCACCACTCCAACTACCTCTACAACCAGCACGACGATCATACCCCTCCCGATCACACCGAGCACCACCACAACACCGTACACGGGACATCCTCGCGGTTACGACCGTTGTGATGCTACCTATTGTATGACCAAGCCTGCCACTGTCGGTTACTACGAAGTCGAGCCATGTGGTAGAAACTTCTGCAAGTGTACCAGTGGTGTGGGACAGTACCTCAGCTGCGCCGCTGGAAAGATGTTTGATGGCAGCAGCGTGATCTGCAAAGTCGGAAACAGCACTTGGTGTCCCACCTTGTCGCCTCCGTCCGGCACACCGTCCAACTGGCCCTCTGCTCCATCCAGTTTGACTGCCATGTGCAATGCTCAGAACTGCGCCGATCGACTGGGAGCCAACACCTGGTACACTCTGGACTTGTGCACACCGTACTGGTGCTACTGTACTGGACTGAGCGCTACTGTTCAAGTCTGCTCAGCAGGCAAGTACTTCGACTTCCGATCCAATGTGGCATCTTGTGCTGCCAAGTACACCCTCAACTGGTGCGGTTGAGGTTAAAAGACACTAACATCATCTGATGTACTGTTGCTTCAGCTTTTACTGCTTTATTCATTCTGCATTTATGTAGAAAACTCTTTTGTGTAAATCTGGCACAAACTTTCCACCCTAGCTGGCGCTCATGATAAAATTGTGGCAGAAAAGTTCAGATAAACTGAAGAACGAAGTTAATAAAACCAAGGAGGACAATCAGAACGTGAGACCAGACGACGCCATGTGTCGCCCGGCCTTCTCGACGGAGATACGTCAAGTAGACAACACAAGGTAGTGTGAAAGCAAAGGCTAGACCAGCTAGCGAACCAGATATCCTAGGAGAACAACCAATTTCCGATCCACGCTGCCAGACACCAAAACTCCATACCGGTGCATCAGTCAGTACTAAATGCTTACCTTAAAACTGCTCCGATGTTCGGAAAGAAGACCGCAGCCAGAAGTCCAAGTGCAATCACTCCAGCAGCTACCACTGCGCGCCACAAGAGTCTGCAAGTACAAGAAAATCAACGTGGCGATACGGCCTTACAGTATTGGGGATAAATCATTATTCACGCGTTCCCTACAGGTTTTCGTTCCGCCCAAAAAGTACTTTGATGAGCTGGAGTCGGGCAATATATACGATCAGCGGAAACGTGGCGGACATCTGAAAGAGAAGGCCCACGCGCGCCACGAACGCCAGCACGTCAGTGCTTGCAAAGTTCTTCAAAATATTCTGCAACAGCAAAGCGCAACAGCGATACCAGTTTAGCCGCGGAGATAGGTTATTGCTGGCTTGCAACTTACATCTCGGATGGTAGATTTGGCATCAGGAAAAGTTATGTAGACGCTGATGCCGATGTAGAGGTAGGTGACTAGTACGAGCAGGTAGCCGTAGCCCAGATCTCGGATACGAGTCGACGGTGCGGCTTGATTTGTCATCGCGATCACTAGAAACTTAAAACTAGTACTTTTCATGTCACAGCGCCTTCTCAAAATCACCAAATTGATAGGGTTCTCACCGGCGTTATGGACAAAGAAGCCCAGAGTTATGGTACCAGTAAGAGCCGGAAAGCTCAAATTCCAGTCTGTGATCAAAAGTGGTACTTTATATCTGGATTAAACAAGCAGCTTTCGTTGTTACCTTTTATGGAAGGGTCTTTACAGGCATCATAATTGATACCCCATGATGCGGCTTTGACAGCTATGAAGATTACGAAGTAGACGATGCTAATCACGCCCAAGGAATTTAGTTTCTGGAAGACGGCTGGATTGCGTATGAGGCACAAAGGGTAGACCACGGCGACTAACAGGACCGGTGTTAGCTTCGTTGTCCAGATAGTCTCAAACGACGTAATGGGAGTGGCACCGATTGGTCCTACCGTAGCATTTAAGAACTGCGTCGCATTGGTTACACTGAATTCTGCAAGGACAGTAGACATTTGGTGGTTTACTTCGCGATGGTTTCGCCAAAAGACCGAATGCCGAGATCACAGACAAAGTGGCGCAAACTGCAGTGTTGGAAGAGGGAAGAATGCGCCAGTTTGAGAGAAGGGTTCCGAAGTGGCGCATATTCCCATTTTGAACTGGACGCATTTTAGTCAGCGCAGAAGGACCGTGAAACCATCGGTTAAAAAGTAGAAATGCTTACCGAAGATGGACTGACCAATGTTGAAGAGGAAGCCCGACATGAGGATCCAGTAAGCAACAGATGCCGTTAGAATAGTAATGACCGAAATAACGGTAGCGACGTTCCCGAACCGCGCATTGATGAAGTAGCGGCACAAGTCGGAGAACTCGACCACCTGTTGAACGTTGTTCTGATCCAGTTGCTCGTCTCTCATGACTTGTGCCAGGCGGAGAACCAGTGTGCAAGTATAGAGTTCCAGACCAGCTATCAGGAGCGTGAGGAAAATTCCCAAAGTAAACCCAGCCTGCAGTAATCTCCGGATAACAAAGCACATGACAATCATCGATTCATTTCAGGTTCTGTACTTACCTGAGTAATAGTCCACGGTATTGCTAACAAAGTGGTTCCCATCAGAGTATTCCATAACGAAAATCTGCAACAAAATTTACACGTTATTTCAAGAGCACCAGGTAGAGACCCAACATACTGTAACTTGTTGGAATGCCATTAATACTTACACGGTGACCACGGAACTTTGGTACCCCGTGGTAGGTTCGCTCTTCTCGCCCGCCATAAGAGGGCGCTTCGCGCTTGCGTCCTCGTACTGCGAAGGATCGTTTACCAAAACTTATCCCGTCCACATTCACCGCATGAACCGCAGAGAAATCGTACCATGTAGTGGCACATCGTTGCCGACCGCTAGCGAAGTGAGTTTAGAGAATTACGTGGCGATGGGCGAAGAAGGAGAATCGAGCAAGTTGATGAATGCCAAGGTGAGATGCTTAGTTGGGCTGTTTTGCTGTTACGTCTGATCAAGTGTCCATCTATTTTTTCCACCGCCGTTTTCAGTAGCGCCAAATTCAGTGCCAAGGTGCGCTGGACCTTGCCAACAAGGTCCGTCACTGTTACCGGTGTCAAGATCACAACAGATTTTAGGGCGCGCACCAGTCTGCATGTGGTACGGCAGGTAACACGTAACAGCTAATTACCCGTAGAATTAAATGACACCAAACTAAAACAAAAACGTGGCGTGCATGCTTCACTGCAGCCAAAGCAACCGCTGCGAGAGTGGCTTTGCTACAGCCATCGAACTCTTTACCAGCCAATCTACACTCATTGACGTGCTAAAGTCCAGCAAACTTCCACTACAGACCATGAGTAGTCCATTAATCCCATACAGAATCAATCGTGAACAACATCAGATGCGCACAGTAATAATCATTTATACTATTTTGCAATGGCGAACTCGTGGGGTGAGAAAGTTAATACACAATCTACTGAAACACAAGACACCGAAAATTTCGCATTATCTGTAAAAATTCGCTGCGTCCGCGCAGTGGGATTACGTATGTAACGATGCACCCCCGTAAGGGGTTGAAACAGGCAGTAAAGCCGGACCGGGGCTGTACTTGACGTGTACGACGATGTACTGCGCGGACGCTGCGAATTCTTCCAGTACCTGCCATGAGACAGTCAGCCGCTACAAAACAGCCTTCTTTATCATGGTTTGCCCACTGATAACTTGCTTGATTTCTTCGGCGTCTAGCGTTTCATGCTCGAGTAAAGCATCCGCCAGCCATCGGTGCTCCTTGCCGTGTTGCCTTAATATGGTCTTCGCCCTTTCGTACGATTCCTACGACGAACAACATTCGACTGCGAAACCGGGAGAAAAAGGATTACTGGTAAAAGATGATTCGTACTTGGAGTATCCGGCGGATTTCCATATCGATGGCTTCAGCAGCGTTCGCTCCGATATCTTTACCGGCTGAGAAGATATCCCGGTCTTCGTCTTTGCCGTAGTACCTCAGGCCGACCTTGTCGGACATGCCATACATTTTGACCATGTTACCTGCCAGTTCCGAGGCTTTCCTCAGGTCGTCAGCAGCACCCGAGGTGATGCAGTCCGAACCGAAGATCAACTCTTCCGCTGCTCTCCCGGCCATCAAAGTGTCTAACATAGCTAGCATCTCAGACTTCTTCTGATGGTACATTTCTCTTTCTGGCAGATACGCCGTCTGAAAAGAGCAGAAAACACATTGAACCATTTGAGTCATCAGCCTGTATACCGTCGACCGGTAAAACCAAGCGCAAGCCAGTACGCAGGCGGCTGCCGCCGAACCCGGCCACCCACCTTCGTATCTCGTACTCATAACGTCCAACACGCACAAAACTATTCGCTCGTTTTACAGAGATTTACGTACGTGGCCGAGGGAAGGCCCTCGTGGAATGATGGTGACTTTGTGTAGCGGCATGGCGTCTTTCGTGTAATGTGCCACGAGGGTATGACCGCCTTCGTGGTAGGCTGTTATCCTGTTAGCTTCCTCGTCAGGTACCCGCGACTTCTTGGCTGGTCCCATGAGGACCTTGTCGCGAGCCTTCTCCAAGTATGTCATCGGGACGGACTTTAAACCATCACTGGCAGCCGCTAAAGCCGCTTGGTTGATCATATTCTCGATATCGGCACCTACAACAGCAAAGAAACCATCAAAGTAAAACAAATTGAAATCAAGATAGAAACGACAAAAACCGAACAAAAGAGGGGATTCGAACCGCGATCTCCAGTTCAACTTGCTTAATAACCGCGGCAAGATTGTAGGTCGCGAGCCGAACCCTGACCCTGTTCATCCGCACTTTCAGGGTTTTCTGGTTCAAATATAATAGTACTAATAATGGTAATAATGGTTCATGACTTCCTACCAGTGAAGCCAGCTGTCCCTCGGGCTAGAACGTCTACTTTGACGTCCGTCCCGAGAATTAGCTTGTCTAGGTAGTACCGAAGAATTTCGGAGCGGCCTTTCAGGTCGGGCATGGGAACGTGGACTTCGATGTCGAAGCGACCGGGCCGGGTGAGGGCGCGATCGAGGTCTTCGCTGCGGTTGGTGGCGCCAAGAACGATGACACCTTCAGTCTGGTGAAAACCATCCATCTCAGCTAGTAGCTGGTTGATAGTCTGGTTGGCGTGTGGGTGAAGGACAGAGTTGGTCCGCTTCGATCCTACCGCGTCAATCTCGTCGATGAATATCACACAGGGAGCTTTTTCTTTTGCCGCAGCTAGAAAACACGGATGGAAGAATTAGAAAAATGTTAAGGAGTTTTCACATGGGACAGAGTCAAACAAACGCGGCAAGATTTTTGTCTCAGTGGCGCATACCGCCAGTCAGCAAGAAGGACAGCGTGCGCCACTTTGAAAAACAACCTTGTCGAATTTCTCAAGTGGCACACGTTACCCGTTCAAAATCTGAAAACGTGCGCCAGTTGGAGAAAGATTTTGTTCGCCGAGCACAATTGAAGTTTTTACCGAAAAGATCTCGAACTCGTCTGGCGCCTTGACCGACCAAGATCTCGTCGAACTCAGATCCGGCGGCCTGGAAGAACGGTACGCCAGCTTGACCGGCCACAGCTCGAGCCAGCAACGTCTTGCCCGTTCCTGGTGGGCCGACTAGCAGGACGCCTTTGGGAAGCTTACCACCTAACGCTGAGAAGCGGTCGGGGTTGCGCAGATACTCGACGATCTGCATCAGTTCCTCCTTGGCCTCGTCCACACCCTTTACGTCGTTAAAGGTGACGTGGATGTCTTCTGGTTTCACTTCCCTCTGATCGAGACCCATCATAACCTAGACACAAAGAAATCGAACTGTGAAAATGATGTACAGTAAGTTCCAAGGAAAATATCTGTGGGATCCCCAAACAAACTCGACAAGTCTATCTTTCCAAGTGGCGCACTCTTCCAGCCAATAACAGTGAAAAACACGCGCCACCTTGATAAAACAGCCCCGTCGCGGTTTGCAAGTGGCGCGTGCCTTCAGCCAGGAACACTGACAACGTGCGCCACTTGGAAGTACGATCTTGTCACCTTCGTTTGCGAGCTCCCATTTTTCTACCTTGAAGGACATCGCACCGGTCATGATACCGAGGACAATCATGACACCCAGAAGAGAAATAGCCATGAAAAGCAACGATCGGAAAAGGCTGGGTGACGCTGCGCGCATGTTTTTGACTCGACCATCGTTAGCTGCGATGTATCCTTCCAGAAACGCCAGCTAGAAACAAACAGTTGATTTTACTACCACGACAAGTCAGAAAAAATGCAGCAACTCACTCGAGCTCTGAAAAATTCATCGTTCGACGTAGTGGTAGCTTCCGTGTTGAGATACTTCTTGATATGCTCGTCCGTGACGATTTTCAGCGGGGGGTTGTTTATTATCTACGAGGAAAACCAATCAACTTCCGGTCAATCAATTGCGTTGGCTCCCAAATAATTAAAAATCCTTAAAAGCGGGAGCAATTCTGTTTCCATCTGGACTGAGTTTTTTACCGCAAGGTTTTCTTCTGTCTGTTAAAATTTGGGGATCTGGTGCGACTTACCTTGGCCTTTTTGAGCCATGACGAGAAAATTCCGCCACGTTCACTGATATATTGTTGGAGTGTCTGCTCGGCCGACTTGGTGTGCGTTGCTCCTCCAAGCGTACTTGGTTTTCTCTGCTTTCTAGCGACGAAGTTTCTCCTTTGACCTGCACAGTGGCTGTGGAGGACCTTTCTGGTCAGCAGACCAACATTCACGGGAAGGGGTGAGATACCAATGTAACGTCCGACATGCGTCGTCGAGCTGACTTCGTTGATGGTGGATGCCAGACAGGACGGACGGGACAAGATCTCTACCATTTCATTGGGCGAAAGGTTTTTGAACGACGATAGGAGGTTGAGGAAAGTCTAGAAGGAGACACTGAGTTACCTTCCCGAACCAACAGCACTTAGGGTTTTTCTTACCGATTCAGGAATTTCATCATAACTTTGATTCTGGACAGATGTTGTTGAATAGGTCCGTCTTTGCGTCGACCGAGACTGTAGCCAGTGGATAGTACGGAGAGATAGATTGGCTCCTGGACTCCCCAGAAGAACGACGAACTAAGGAGGACAAGGGGGAATGCAAGTCAGGGTGAGGGTGATGGACTGGCGGAGAGGCTTACCTGCGACGTTCCCAACAATCCTTCCGACAGCATATTTCTTCTGGAATCTGTCTGGGTCCTACGGGTTCGACAACCACTTACATATCATTCATACGAATAACTCGTGTTGCTCAATATCAAGGAAGGTTGTCACGGAATACGGAAAATAAAACTGGGAAGATACTGTATCAACTTGAAAAGAAAAATTCCGATTTCCGAAGCATCGATTTCGACCCAGACAATCAAATATACTTGAATCAAGCGAAGTCACTTCATGAAGTACAGGTGACGTCACGGATCAGCTGATCGGAGATAACTGGATCAAACAATCAATGCATGAAGCCTATGTGGAACCTATAACCCAGAGCGAGAAAATACTCTCCATCTCGGGAGTTCCTAGTTCGGACTTTAATTTTCTAGAGTTTTCAAGGTTTCTGCGCGTACCAGACGATCTCGAACTTTGCATTACGATGGAGCATCAGGTGGGCGACGCAGGGTAATGCCAGGATGAACGCTGACCAAGATGGTGATCCGCTACCCAACGGCGGAGTCGATGTAAAGGTAAATTGTTCAACCATATTGCGCAACTAAGATCCCGAGCATCTGGGAGAAACAGCCGCTAATTCCGATCCTCGCGTTTTAGCTGCCAGCCAATCGTCCCGCCTACGCCCAGGATCCATCTCAGCTACCTCTTCAAGCCTTGCAAAATCTCTACCTGTCCACAGGTACCGTCCAGCTGCCTACCTTCAACGTGCAGCATCCCAGCAATGCAGCACCTTCCGCCCTCCAGTCACGCATCTCTGTCCTAGTCTCCGAAGGTCAGACCGATGCCATCGACTGGCAGACACCTCTGGCTTTCACGCAACAGCGTCATACGGAAAAGATCCAGGGCTATCAGAATCCCGTAGAATCCTGGAGAGTGAAAGATCGCGTAAGTCAGTCTGTCCAAGTGGACATATTGGATATTGCGGTATGGCGGGTCGTGTTCTGCCCATTTGTTGTCGTTTTTCCGAACTCGTTCATTCAAATTAACGGCTCGTGACGTCACGGTTGGTTCGCAATGTGATCTGAATGGCTGGGCATTAATTCATGGCAAAAAGCACTGATGGTAGGCGTCGAGCCTACCGTTGGTCTGATACTAGCTGTAGGCGTCGGTTCTACCCGGAAAAGCAGCATTGGATTTTACCGTGATTTCCCCTTGCAGATGAAAACCGTCAGCGTGGCTTTAGTGCTATGCCTCAACGTCGGAGTAGATCCCCCCGATGTGGTCAAACCAAGCCCGTGTGCTCGGCTGGAAGCCTGGGTCGATCCGCTGGCAAATAGCTCCGTGAAGGCCGTGGAGAAGATCGGGGATGCCTTGCAGAAGCAGTATGAACGCTGGCAGCCTCGAGCCAGATACAAGCAGTCGCTAGATCCCACCATCGACGACATCAAAAAACTCTGCGTGGGCATGAGGAAGAGCTCAAAGGATGAACGGGTCTTGTTTCACTACAACGGCCACGGTAAATGTTGATAAACAAAAACCAAAAAAGTCTTCAGGAGTAAATGATTAAATTCGCGCAATTAAATAGGGGGACACTGATTGATTTGTGGTTTACAGGTGTGCCCAAACCGACGGCAAACGGTGAAATCTGGGTCTTCAACAAGAACTACACGCAATACATTCCACTGTCGGTGTATGACATGCAACTGTGGATGGGCGTTCCTTCGCTCTACGTTTACGACTGCTCCAACGCCGGTATGATTGTCGAGAGCTTCCTTCAGTTCGCTAACTCTCACCAGGAGGAGTATGAGGTAATCTGACCTTTAAAAATGGTAAACGAGTACATTCGTCATCCTCGAGGAATCTCAGGTGTGTAATGACTTACTGTTACATTACAGTACCAAAGAAAGAACTTCCCAGACGAGCAGAAGGAGGTGCCGCCTCAATATCGGTCATGCATCCACTTGGCGTCCTGTGCCTCCGGTGAAGAGCTGCCGACCAATCCACTACTACCGGCAGACCTCTTCACAGCTTGCCTGACCACGCCGATCAAGATGGCACTGTTGTGGTATACGCTACACAACACGACGAGGCTCTTACCGGAAATTACCTTGGAAATGATAGACAAGTAAATTTGAGAACCAATTCAGAAATATAGTTCATTAATTCAAATTCAAGATCTTCTGCCCGAAAAAATCATTCACTGAATGACAGGTCCGTTTCTCGCGTCGTAGAATTCCTGGACAGATGAATGACAGAAGGACCATGTTGGGAGAACTCAACTGGATCTTCACGGCAGTAACCGACACGATCGCCTGGAACTCTCTTCCCCGAGGTGCAAAGTTCGTCCATAGATGTCGATTTCTAGCCAGAAACAAAGCGCATATTTCGGTATTTTGCAGAATTATTCCATCGCTTGTTTCGGCAAGACCTGCTAGTGGCTAGTCTGTTCCGCAACTTCCTCCTAGCTGAACGCGTGATGCGCAGCTACAAATGCTCACCTATATCCTATCCGAATATTCCGCATTCCACCGCCCAGCACCCCATGTGGTAAGAACTCTTTTCAGTCATAAACTCATTGTCAATAACAAAGTCTCTTTTCCTAGGGATGCATGGGACTTTGCCCTGGACGCCTGCCTGTGTCAGCTGCCAGCCGTGCTAGAGGGCGCACCCTACATCTACTCGACGTTCTTCACTGAACAGCTAACAGCCTTTCAAGTGTGGCTAACATACGGCAACGAGAAAAGACACCCGCCTGAGCAACTACCCATCGTCCTGCAGGTACAATGCTTGACCACATGAACGAATTTAACTTTTCACACGGGCACCTGCATTTTGATGTTGGTTCTCGTGTAGGCAGGTGTGCGACATCGCTGAAAAATTACAGCTCCAAGATTGTTTTTACGGGATTATTCCAGGTTCTGCTGAGCCAAAGCCACCGTCTTCGAGCTCTCGATCTCCTCGGCCGCTTCGTCGACCTTGGTCCATGGGCGGTCAACCAGGCCCTTTCCGTCGGAATCTTTCCCTACGTGCTCAAACTTCTCCAAAGCTCTGCCCGCGAACTCCGACCCTTACTTGTCTTCATCTGGGCCAAAATTCTTGCCGTTGACGACGTAAGTCCAGTTTTTAGACAACTGGGACACCGGTAGTCAAATTCATCCAGATCGTTTCTCCAAGTAGCGTACGCTTCCAGCCACTAACGCTGGAAACGTGCGCTGCTCGAGATGACGATCTATACGGGTCATCCCCCGGCTCCCTTTTTGCTTTCGAAGGAACTCAGTTAATGCGTTGTTTGGGCATTAGACTTGCCAAGGAGAAATCATCCGTGAAGGTGGCCACAAGTACTTCGTGGATATCCTGGCCGACACCTATTTACCTGTCGAACACCGCACCATGGCCGCTTTCGTCATGTCCCGAACGGTGGCTGACAACGCTGCTGGCAAAGACGTTGGGCTGAAAGATAACGTCATCGCGGTCTGTCTGGAACAGATTACAGAGGGACGGGGGATGCTCCGACAGTGGGTCGCCATTACGCTGGGCGTCATATGGACCAAATACCCGGCGGCCAGGTAATTTGTCAAGTTGTCGTGTCGCGTGATGTTTCGTCATGAGGTTAGTATGGATAACCGAGAGCCTGACACTGCGACACAACTCGACAAGATTGCTCTGCGCAGTTGCGCGCCTTTTTAGTATTGTTGGCTCGGTGCGTGCGCCACTTGGAGTAACAATGTTGCCAAGATTTTTTGCCGAGGTTCTTGTCGTAATCATGATCTCGTTGGAACAACAGGCGAAGAATTTGGTGCCAGACGATAGGTGATGTTATGTTACGTCATGTCATGGACCTCCTTGTTCTCAGGTGGGCCGCTGTTCGGGACTCGGCTTATGAGAAGCTCTACCCGCTGCTGAAAGACCGAGTCCCCGAAGTACGAGCTGCTGCAATCTTCGCGTTGGGGACTTTCGTGGGTAACGATGCCGATAGATCAGACCACGCTAACGCGATAGACTCGGCCATCGGCATGCAGCTCTGCAGTGTGGCGGCCAACGAAGCTAGTCCGCTGGTTCGGATGGACCTTGTTGTGGCCCTGCAGTGGCTGGTCCTGCACTTTGAACCGCAGTTCACAGCAGTCGCGTACCAGTTTGAGGAGGAGGAGAAAGTCAGAGAATCTATGGGCTTGCCTATCACCTCCATAAGAGGTGAGCACAGTGGTTTTACCGAATGGTTTTCCTCTTCTCTCTTAACTTCTCTCAACATCACTGTGCGCCGCTTATGATGCTTGCCGCAGTGCGCACTCTGCGGGACTTTAACATGGAAGAGTGCGCCGCTTTGGCACCTTTGCCTTCTGGTGGCGCGGGATGGCAGCGTTTCAGCACGTCTTCCTTCGCCACTTCATGGGGCGTAGTTGTGGACCGATCTGAACATTGATGTCTTAGTCTTCTCATTTTTGTGTTCGTTTTTCAGATAGCGATTCTCCGGTAAACAACCGTTCACCCGATAATCTCGCCGCCACCGTTCTTCGCAAAGCCGCTTCCAAGCCTTCGCTCTCCTTCAGTTCCGGTTCCATCCGCCACGGTAACGTCTTTCAGAATGTCTGGAAAGTTCTCATGAACGCCGCGAAGGATCCGTATCCCGAAGTGGCTCAAGCAGCTCAAACTGTCGTCCATCACATTAAGAGTATCCTGATCCAACGAGAAACCAGCAGTCCCGCCGGACGAAGTACACCAGATGCGGGTATTGCTGGAAGCCCCAAGACGAATCACCTGATGGGCGATGGCGACTCTCCACCGACACCTGGAGGGAATTTGAGACCACCGGCCAACCGGCTAAACAGCCAGGTCTCTATGGAGTCGAGGAAATCCACGGGCAGCAGCAATGATTCCGCGTTGACATTGGGCTACTCCCAGAAATACTTCCGGTGAGTGAAATGCAGCCTTGTCAGTTTTCGCGAACCTGCATACATCCTTTCTGCCATATCTGCAGACTATACTGTGTGCATATGGGTGATGGGTGTTTATAGACACTCCGTCACCCACTTGCATACTGGCCGTCGCGTGAAATGTATATTGCCTTGTATGCTAGTACGTGGAATATGGAAGTTTTGTTGGCCTAACTTGGGATTGCGTTGCAGGTCAAGAAGGCAGTTCGATCCGGGTCCAAACGAGGAAGAAGGGGAGGACGAAGGTGTAGTTACCAACATTGAGCCTCTGGTGACGTCCGAATACGTGCAGTGGGCCGGTAAGACCTTCGCTTTGCCGATGATCAAGCTGCGTGATGACCAAGACCCTACTGCGGAAAGACATTTTCGGAGGGAGTGGAAGTACATTAGGAACCGTAGCGCAAGGAACACTACCTCCATCGACTCCCAAAATTTAGGTAATTACTAGTTTTGTTCAGTTTGTAAAGTGTATCCACTTTTCTCGTCTTTCAGGAGCCTTGAAGTACGATACTCAGATGTTCTTCAACCGGAACCCCGAAGTTCCTTCGCATGTTGTCTTTGATCCTGTTGAAGCTGTGATATACGTTGCTGACCGTTCTCATATAACGTATGTCCAGCTTTCCCTCACTAATTAACGTCTGTGTCATTTGGCCTGCCTTCATTGCAGTATTTGGAATTACAAAAAGAGCTTCCGCGTTGGGTCATTTTTCAACGGCAACGTTCGTCCACATAGAATAACTGATATGGAGCTAATCAATGCTCATGATGCGCCCTTACTTCTCGTCGCTACCGGTAAAATAAATTTTGTTCAGGAAACGTTCGTTTCGAACTGGACATGTTTACTCCACCAGATCGTTTTTTCAAGTGGCGCACGTTTTCAGTCTATGCCCTAGGACAATAATGGGCTGCGTCACTTGAGATAACGATCTTGTTGTTTATTTACCAACTTTCCAGATATTGAAAATTTGCTCAGTAATCAAGTCAAATTGGTTTGTTGATCTTGTGTACGATCTGCAGACGAGGGCAGTTTACGAGTATGGAAGAACATTTCCGCTGCCGAAAAGACTCGGGAAGACTTAGTGACGGGTTGGCAGGCTCTGCCCGAAATCCTGTCCACTCCGTCTACCTCCACGCCGTCAGCCGGGCTGATCTTCAGCTGGGAGGCCTTGACACAACACGTCATCGTCGCAGGAGACTGCAAGACCATGAGGATATGGGACACGGCCAACGAGAGCAAAGTCCTGGACATCGCCACCAAGGTGGACAGCGGAGTGGGTTGTGTCGCGTCCGAGCCGGGCTGTCGTGGCCTGTTTGTGGCGGGCTATGGCGACGGATCTGTCAGGTAAGACATAACATATGACATTGCATGACATGGCATACGCTTACTTCACAATCGAACTACGACTTGACTGAGCAGACAATGTCATTAGTATATGACATGGCATGATGTATGACATGGTGCAACATGCTATGGCATACATCTGTCATAGATAGAATAATTAAATTACATAGTATATAGACTGTTGACAGATCCGGATTTTGCGGGGATATGTTATGTAATGAGACATGTCATGAATTGTATGGGTTATGTTGCAGGTTGTACGACAGGCGTTTGCCGGCGACAGAAGCTCAGGTGATGGTTTTTGACGGTCATTTGACACCGGTTGTTGCAACAAGGATGCCTCCAAATGTCCTCAACAATAAGATATACTCGGCGAGCACTGACGGCGACGTCAAGCTGTGGGATGCTCGCATGCCAAATCCGCTGTTGGTGATCAAGACAGTGCCCGGCTTGAGCTGTGTGGATTTCCATAGCCGGGCCGAACTATTTTGCTGGTGATTACTTTCTCGTAGATTCTTAATCAGAAATCACGAAGAAAATAAACTTCATTTTTTATCTTGCTGCAGTGGCTCCACAGCACAAACGGCCAACATTTACAGCTTTGTCGGCACGGCCCTGGGTTCCATAAGGCACTACGAAGGCTTCATGGGCCAACGGATCGGTCCTGTAGCTTCCGTTGCCTTTCATCCTTACAAGGTATGATCTACGAGCCGGCAGACGAAGGTACAAGTTCAGTATCTTAAGTCGCGCAGGTTTTCAGCGTTGTTGGCCAAATCCGGGCAACAATCTTGCCGGGTTCTCCAAGTGGCGCACGCTACCAGCCAACATAACTGAAAATGTGCGCCACTTGGCATCACGATCTTGTACGTTTCTTTCGCCGACAACCCATCTATGCTTTCCTTCCACCGAAAATATTTTTCCTCGTGTTACTCTGGTCTTTTTAGGCGACGTTGGCAGTGGCGAGTACGGACTCGTTTGTGTCGGTCTACAGTGGTTTGTCCGACAAGAAGTTTATCAGACAATGAAAACGAAGGAGGAACAGCAAAGTTTAGCCTTTCGTAACAGTATAGATTTTCTACTTGCTCATTCTCCAGTTGACTTCGAAATGAAACCGTATTAAAGTCCGTGCTGTACATAGTTTATTCACTTTATTGTATATATTCTTACTCACTTGCTCACTAGATGGTTATTTGGATTTTTCTGACGGCACTTTGGCCGGGATGCTCGCAGTGTTTACGTGCTCAAGGGAAAATCATGTTTGTTTGACGTCAGAGTTTTATGTTTTAGCCTGTTTCTTGTTGTACAGTTTAGCTATGAAGGCCGGCGTAATGGACGTCTGTCAGCGACAGTCGACCGGAATATGTCATTATCTCTTATTCTGTCTGCATCGATTTGCGTCAGTTTTCGCCGGTAAAACAATTTTTTATACCGCCCAGATTCTTCACGAATTTTGCCATGTGTTTAAGTCGTACTCCAATCAATGTTCTTTCAAAGCACTATCAGGTTTTCTTCCAAAACATTGGCTGCCAGAGTTGTACGGGGGCAAACCAAGACAAGACACCAACCACCAAATCCTACATTCCGCGAGCTGAAGGAGCTCAATCGCGGATCAGCGTTTGCTGAACACCGAGCTCACCCTGCGGTATCCGTTGAGCAGCTCATCAACAGTTTTCAGTTCGTGGGGCAGGACAATTTTAATTCTCGCTACCCCGCAAAAGTGGCGTGTTTCGTAGGTCGTTTTTGAATTACGAAAATCGGAGATGCTTGCTTCTGATATTGTGGAAGTCGCAATGAAATAACTTCTTACCGCAGTCATGGAGACTTGACCTTGTTCTGATGAATGGCATGAGTGGCTTCAGAATCGGTTGATACAGCGAACGACGCACCTTCGGGATTATCTGCAGCTTCAGGAAGGGGTCGGTGGCATTTTTCCCCATTGTTTGTCGAGAGCTAAGAGTCATAGCTATCACGTAGAGGCATCAAAAACATGATCGGCGTATAACATGGTCTGAAGGTTCCCTTGTCAGGATATATACCTCAAAGCGAACCTGGCCAGCTCGATCTGTACTTTAAGTCGTGATGGACGAGCGGCCAGTAGCTTATGAAGTCGTCTCGGACCTCAAGTTTCCTGCTTTATGGGTGGTTCTTCCGGATTCGCGAATAGCTCATCGGTTGACGAATCTTTTTGTTTCTTGGAAAATGGTGCTGAGACGTAGTTTACAAAAATTTCGGTACAAGTACGCATACCGCGCATATCATGGGTAGAAACGACCGTAATGAGGAGTAGTCCGAATAGCAACCTTGTTTTCTGAACCTTGAAGTCTTAGTCATAGGCAGCAACATTTAATCGGCCGTCGATTAGACCGCAACGGCAGGCTGACACCTACAATATCTTCTCTTAGAATCTCTGAATATAACGTGCAGAAGTTAGTGTGCTAGTGCCCGCTGACATTTTTTCCGGTGAATTTTACGTGTTGTCTCTTCTACGTGTTGTCGTCTGTCACGGATCATCTCCCGACGGTAGCAATATTGCTTGAACCGTAATTGTCAACATTTGGACGGCGTTCACTGGGGTATTACACTGCAATGAGGACTATGACAATCGGCTTGTCGCTTGCATATGGGGTCATTCTGGCTGTGATCGTTTCGGTGGACGCAGCCTCTGTTGAACGAGCTAAACGACAGAATCAGGCGTATTCCGGAACCGCACCCAACGGCTACCAAGACCCGGCTGCTGACGGACTGCTTAGCGTCGGTCTTGTACGGTCCGCTATCGATTGGGTATGTTGAGAAAAACAAATTGAAGGATCCGCTTGTGACTGCAGCAGAAAAAATCTGTTTATTATCACATGTCGGCCTATCTTAAATATACAGGAAAGAAAAATTCTGGACAAGCTCCATTGATTGCAGATGAAAACCCTGTTGAGAGGAATGGGTTGGAAGCCTTCGTGGGACCCTAACGTGTGGCGCGACAACGCCGGTCGCTTGATTAACACAATGGTGAGCCTACCATCCATTTTTCGAATTCATCTGACTGTCAAATCATAGTCGTTCGACTAGCTAATGTGAAAGCATGCCCGAAGCCGAATACGAGTGTTTGCATACAAAAGCCTTCGTTTTTGTGCAGTGGTACGGAGAGACCGTGGAAGAGGCACACGCTCGTCAATCTGGTCACTTCTTCATCACGACGCCCAGTCCCTACGGATCGGCTGCCAATCCAGGACCTCAAGGTTATGGAGCCGGTAATTCCGGACCAAGGACAGTCACAGGACATCAGGGACCTGGCGTAAGCGTCTACGTCAACTCCAACGCAGGATTACCACCGGTCCCTCGCCATCCTGCTCAGAAACCCACGCGCTGGAACGAAACAATCACTGATATTTTTGAAGTTGTCGACAAGGAACTGCGCCAAGAAGCCGTATAAACTGTCTTACAGTATTTTGCCCGTACACCGGAAGTCGTTCTGTTGTCTAATTTTGCTTATCCGTTCCTGAAATCTGTGTGGCCTTTCCTCTCTTATCTGTCCACCACCAGTCCGTACATACAGCAAAACTTTTATGGAGGTACCATGGAAGAGAAATTTATTCAGCAGCTCCCGTTTCATTTACCTTTCGAGTTTATTTAATGTGAAAACAATTTAGAGCAAGTTTCTAGTTTATTAAGTGCAATATTTTCTTATGATATTTCTACAAAAGACACTTCTGTTAGGAATTGCTGAGGTTGGTCTGCTGGACCTGGGATATTCTTTGCACAGAAAAGATTCGAGAGATGCGTTTCAGAGTTTTCGATCTCAAATGTCAGGTAAAGGTGAATTTGGTGTAGAGCCCACTAGCCAATTAACTGAGGATGCGTATCTCGTCGCAGGTAACGGGTGTACATCTGCTTGCACGGAAGTTTCTCCAGACATGGCGATTGACGAGCGTGTCTCATTCCAATCACGCCTTGGCACTAATCCTGACGACTGTATCGATGTCGAGCTGATGAATCGCTCTTCTAACAACGGATGCGTGACTGGCTGCAGCTGAGTGTGCGAAGGACTTGTTGAGGCAGGTGCAGGAGACGGCGGCATGGCTATATAGACAGATGGCACAGACACGTCAAGGACGAACATGTTGCGCGTGGGGAAGCACGGCTCGGAAGAGGTACGAAGGTACATGGAATGCTCCATCGGCGTTTCCAGCAAGTGGCTGTAACTTTTGCGATCCTCGTACTGGGGCGAGGTCGGAAGTAACTGGGCGCTCTCAACCATGTCATACTTTTGCGGCGATGCTGCAAATCAAACTATAAATCATGGGCGAATGAGGAGGAAACGACGGTGCAGTCAAAGACTCCATAGAGGAAATTTGAGACCCAGGAAAATATTGGGACGTAGGCAAGAGTCCTCACAGATAGCGCAATCGAGGACTGCATCCGCGGAGGTAGACTTTGCAAGGGGAAAGTTTTTGAGCTTAAGTGGGTTCAGGGGCGTTTACTCCGTACTGCGTTAAAGGAACCCAAAGCAGTGAACGGATCTGGACCCACCCGAGTTTGAAAGCTTCACCCTTGCAAAGTCTGCCTCTACGGTTTCGGCCCTCGATTGTGCGATATGTGAGGACTCTTGCCCACGTCCCGCATGCTCGACCAGATCATTTTCCAAGTGGCGTATGCTTCCCGCTTGTAAGGCTGAAGGAGTGCGCCACTTAGGAAAGCAATCAAACGCCACAAGATCGTTTTCCCAAGTGGAGCGCGTTTCCAGCCAATAACTCTGCGGGTGTACGCCACTTGGGAAAACCGTCTTGTCGCGTTTCTTTGCCGAGCATCCATTTGTATTTTGATGCGGGTTTCTCGTTTATTTTTTTGTCTTCGGGGGTGAGTCCTTGACATCCAAGTCGTTGTTTGGCGTCAAATTATATGGTTTTCGGGGGCGTACCTTTGGGAATGTGAATGCCGCTGTATTTCCTGACCAGACTTTTGATGACGCTGACGCATAATTCATCGGCTCCGCGTCCCTTCGGTGGTGGGTCTTCAGGGCATATCTTGGCTGCCTTATCCCGTGCCTCGAATGTCATCACACAAATGGCTACAATGATGACACACCCGAGTCCCATAAAGGCTGGCCCGACATACGTCAAGTTCTTCAAGTGGTAATGTAAATCAAGGTTCCTCTCATGGTATGTCATGTTGCTCAAACTGTACTCGTGGGAGGACAGATCTGGAGCATAGAACCCGATGACCGCCATGGTGGCTCCGATGACAATGAGAATGATGGCAAAGGACGTACTCTTGCAGGCTGACCATAAACAGGCTGAGTCCACCCGGACATTGATGAGCTTGGTCCGACTGGGTAGACTGGGTTCGATGAAACCCGGAGCTGGCGCCATTTGTCGGCGGAGCTTCTTGGGCAGCGCGTGGATGTTGTAGCGTTTCAAACGTACAAAATCGTTGGCCAATCCCGCCATGGAAAAGTATAGGACTAGGATCGAAAATTTACCAGAGAAGTAACTGGATAAACTTTTGGAAGAATAGCGGCTCGGGTATCGTAGTTTCTGGACAGGAGGGTGATGTAGGTTTCGGCGGTATACTTGGAGAACGATATAAAAACCCAAAGGCCGGAGGATATGAAAGGCGCAGTAGCTTTCAGTATCAGGCAGTATCTCGAGAAAGCTGGATAAAAGGATCAAGCAGTATGCAGCTTCAGGGAATAACAGAGAAGGGGTGAGTGGGGATTAGTGGGAGCCTCTTTGCATGCGACTATTGTGGAGACCAGAGCAACGCCAGCCACGTTGGATGGATGAAGGGAGAGTAATGGTAGGAGGGCGCGCGTTAACGATGGCTCTCGACCCAGAATAACTCTGCAGCTTTTAGGTCTTCACTGCAGCTGGCAGGCACCTCTGCTGAAAGATCATGGGGTAGGGAATGTGGAAAGGAAGAAAGGAAGCCAAACGCGAGGAGGCGTGATAATGCAAATGGAAATACGAGTGGAAAGCTGGGTCGCGCTCGAGATCCCTCCTGGAAACACCGGATGCCTGAGTTTCGACACCTCTGGAAACTGCCCGTCCTCCATGCAATAAACTTCCCAATGCAGCGGTCAGTGATAACGATATCGAGTTGTCCTTCCAGTTCGCCGAATTCAGCGAGCAACAAGTTCCCTATTTCAAAACTCAAGTCCAGCAGTAAAACGGAGCAAAGGCTGGATATTTTTAGGCGATCTGATTACATGGAGCAAAATGCACGTAGAAAGTCTGGAAGATTATAAGATGTCGGAAGAAAGTGAAAGCCGACGGGATGAAGTAGAGTTAATCAAAAATAAAAGCACTTGCCCACGTTCGTGCTCAGCGGGATAGGGTACGCGGCAAGGAGCTGGTCTTGTGTTGTGCTGAGATGACAGCAACTGGTTATTTTGAGCAACATGCGCCAAGCTGGCACTTGCCGGAAGCAAAGGCCTCAATTGAAAGGAGTCCTGTGACAGGAGAAAATTACCGAGAATCGATTGATAGAAACCTTGTTGGGCAGATTTAGGGAACTGCAGTATCGGTAGCACTCAGTGACATGCAAGGCAGCGAACTTGAGTCGCGCTCTGAAGGTTCTCTCACGCACCGAACGACTTAGCAGCGACCCAGGAGGACCTGTCAAAAACGCAAGGCTGTTCGTGCTTGCAAATTGAGACTAATAAATACTAATTTCCAGATGTACGCTTAGCTCCAGTTTCACTCGGGAGACAATCACGCTTACAGGACTTGCCACTTTTGCGGATTAATTCAGAATACGCACAATATTCTTCGAAGGAGTTTTTTCGACCCGGTCTACTAAAAGTGTCCATGATGGGTTTTTACGCGCATCCACAGCTCAAGTTGCTCCCGCCTAGAAGAAAAAAAGTTAACTTGGTTTGAAATGAAAGTGACAATGTAAATCTCCGGACAAAACTTGCCCTGTAAGAACATCTATTGTTTTTGCTATCGGAAGATTGTAAGCGATGAGCAGGGATAAGTACACCAGCAGGTACGAGGAAAAGGTTGTTGAGTTACCCACCCCAAATTTCGGTTGTTGAGATAGCCACCCCTTATAACTACATAGTAGTAGGCTTTTTGATGGCCTCCCAGCGCATAAACGCTCCTGACTGTACGGGTGGAGTACACTGTTCCTATTCTGTACATCGGGTACCCAAGCTAGCCGTATTCTGTAGCTCCCGGACTGCCGATGTGGCTACAGTTTTCGGATGGCCAGAATATTTGAGTACAGCGTACGGTCACAGAGGTACGGTTAACGTTAATGATGAGCATTACACGCAGATGGTCCGTGTAATGGAAAGTGTAATAGCTAGACTCAAAGCTGGCGTTTACGTAAAAGTAGTCGTTTAAAAACGGCGTTTGTTTAAGTAAATCAACCAAGCACGTAATCAATTGATATTTCAGGTCTGAGTACCGAAATAATCAATCACAGTCTAGCATACCAAAGTACGCAGAAAAGGCTGTGACGTCAGAAAAATTGAAGGGAGTTTTTTGAGCGGAACATTTTCGCGCACGATGCCGACATCACGGAGGCGATTAACAGGCTCCGTTTAGCTAAATGGACGATTTCAATCCGTTTAGCTAAACTGAGTGGGCGGGGTCTGTTTGGCGAGCTTGATCAATCCCAACGTCCGTTTAGCTAAACAAACGGCCCAAATTTGGGTAAACGCCAGCTTTGAGTCTAGCTAATGTAAAATAGTGTAATTGTAAAAGTGTAATTACATTTTACACTAGTTTACATTTTACAGACCGAGCGGTTTGTAACGCCTAAAAGTGACAAGGAGCGACGAAAACGACGAGCCAGCTATGTCTATGTTTGCATAGAATATAGATCTTGGTGATTGTCTTCCAGACAAAGATGAAAATACGGTTGAGAAATGACCATACTCAGGAAGTTTCTGGCATTTTCCGCGTAAGTCAGCCGACTTTTAGATTTCTGGCGGCAAAACACCCAAAAATACCGCAGATTCTGGCAGGTAAAAGTTGTAATTACATTTTACATTTACATTACAACTTCCCCGTGTAATGTCGTGTAAAAGTGTAATTGTAATGTAAAATGTAATGCTCATCATTAGTTAACGTACATTACACGCACGACGAGATATTACGGGCCAGTAAAAATTACGGGCCAGGCGGAAAAGACGGCAACTTTACGATTTTTATGGAAGTCAGAAACAGATTTCGCACAAATGACGTAGCGTAGTAAAACTCAACCGTAGAAAATTGTCATGGACAGTGGCCATCAGCTGATCAGCTGTTTTATTCCAACGCTTTTATGCTACTGTCGACTTTCTCCCGGAGGCCGGAGAAGTCTTGGAATCGTTTGAACCGTTGAAGGTATAATGAAGATCTGGCTGCTGTAACATTAAGATGACAAGCTTTAGCTCCTCGGCCCAATATCCAGCACGCACGTACAGCAGTGCAGCCTTCGATGTGGTTTTCATTTGAAGCAAGAATCACCTGTCGGTGCCGCTGTAGCGAAAGGGCCTGGTCCGTAATCTCTACTGGCCCGTAATATCTCGTCGTGCGTGTACACTGTAGACATTCTGTAGACGGCTGTTTTTTCTATCACATCGAAGCATTTTTAAATTCAAGATTTTCACACGGTACGCCAGTTGGTCAGCTCCCTTACTCTTTGGTCAGAGCTGTACTGCAGATCACTCACCGGTGTAGGTTCAAGCCTGGCCTCCCTTTGCCCTTTTCTGCTTTGCGTAACAAAACAACGGCACTGTAGATCGTGGACAGTCGTCCTTACGGTATTGCGCTGTAGATCTACAGAATGTCCATGGCTTCCGTACAGTCAAAACATGCAGTGTCCGCCACTAAGCCGGCTCAGATCTACAGTCTATAGTAACTGTAGATCTTACGTACATCTGGTGTTTTCGTACAAAGCGTTTATCCGTTTGGAGCTGCTCCTAATACCCGCTGGCTCACTCAAGAACTCCGCCACAGGCCGGTTGACTCAACAACGGCTCCCTCCTATTATTACTGTGTCCATCAATCGAAACAGCTAGACCCGGAAACTCAATTACCAGTACAAAATTTCGGCTGCCAGTGGTCGGGTAGCTCGCACAAAACCTTCCACGTCTCCGTGCATGTAGCATCAAAGTGCTTCCTCGTTTCTCGGGCTGAACCTAACGAAAATACTGTAAATGCACCGTCAAGATACGGTCAGCCCGATTGTACAGTAAAATATCATGATAATGGATGTACAGTACTGTACGTATCGTTTTCTTCAACAATCGAAATAGCATAGGGCAGTTACTCTTGCTGCAGCGATGCCGCGGCGAACAGGGAAACAGTCAGGGAATGGCAACATCGGTCCTTACGTCACGAGCCGAGCCACGACATTAACCGTGTACGCACGTTGCACCCACGGAGTCGTCTCGTAGAATCGGGTTGGCTTAAATTAACCGAGTCAGCGATCAGCTGATCGTGACGTCAAGGGCAATACAGACAATAAAATATTTTTCCGCAAAATCCTGTTCGCCGCGACACCGCTGTCTTGTTGTACGAGGGAACGGCTGTTGAGTTAGCTGGCCTGTGGCGGAATTCTTGAGTTAGCCGGCGGTTATTAGGAGTAGGTCATCAAAAGGCCTGCTGGTTGAAAGGTGGGGCTAACTCAACAACCGAAAGTTGGGAAGTCTAACCCAACAACCGTTCCCTCGTGCTGTGTCTGCCGCACCATTTCAAGAGACAGGTTAGGGTCAAATCGGCTTTCAAACGAGTAACAGTCCGTTCCGGAAACGGAGGAAGATGTTACGCCACACGCAGTAGAGAACAGCAGGGTTGGGACATACTGGTAGTACATTTCTGTGAGCGTTATCGAATTTCTGGATTAGCGTGTTCGCCGCAGTCAAGTCGTCTTCTGTGAAAACAAACGTGTCCTTGTCCCGTACAGAAACCGAGACCCCATGTTCGAACGTTTCGGCCGTATCATACGCAAACCCATCTAAGGGTAGAACACTTCACTGACGAAGAATTCGACAGTTGCATGCACTAGCGTTGTTTGGAAACCAACTCGACGAAGCGCGTTACGACGAAGAACCGAGGATACTACATTCATGCGAAAGAAGGTGACTTGTTAGCCGCTTCTTACAAAGCCGCGATGTCAAATCGTAAGTTTGCCAGGGCCTGCTCATCCGGCCGAGCGAAGCGAGGCTTTTATAAGTCTGTCACGTTTCCAATGGACGATCCCAATGTTCAGTCATGGCCTTTTCACAAACTCAGCACTCTAAAAATTTGCACGACTTGACCAGGGTGAAAAATCTTGCTATGTAAGGCCGTGTACATTTTCTCGACTGGATCGTTGTGAGTGACGAGGTCGTTATGAAAAACTACGCAGACTTTCTGAACGCTTGAAAAAGCTAGTTGGTGTAGTAGGCGAAATTTCAATCAACCCCACAGTAAACCGAAATATAGCGACGAACCAGCGTTCACAAAATACGGTGGAAAATGCGATCAACCAGCAATCGCAACCTCGCTAGTTACTTTCGAGCTTTGCTCTTCATTTGCGCTTCCTATTCGCGCCATTTCTCTCTAATCGTCCCAACAAGACCGAGTATCGGGCTCGGCCGGACGAAGAGATGATGCCAAGGCCATCACAGCAACCCTGACTGGATCAAACTGATCATTCGGAAGCTCCATCTTCATATCGGAAGAGATAAGGAGAAAAATGAAAACTCGGTGGAGAGATAAAACGCATCAGTAGCACTCTCCAGTGCGGGGTAGAAAGCTACCAGTCTTTTTTTCTAGTAGCTCTGGTAGGCGCTTTATAATGGAGTTTGTTGGCTACGCTGGTTGCCTACCCTGATGCGTTCATAAAGTCGACGTAGTCGGCGACGAGGTTAGATGAAACGGGGTTGAAATGACTCATCGCATAATTTTTCGACTTTGTGAACGATTTTTGGGTTGTTATGAGTAACCCACTGCTGGGTTGAACGCAGGTTCATCACAATCCTCATAACGACCTAGTAGACTACCACTAAGTGAACACGGCCTAAGTCTACTGTCTACAACGGCGATCACGATCAGTGTTGGACGGGCGATTTTCTCAACTGTCTCATACGACCACCAAGATACGCTCACCCGCGCTGTATTCGCTGACCGTTCTCTGCTTTTGTTGGGAAAATCACCCATCCAGACTGATCACGCTCGTATAGAATCCGTTCAACGCCATCCATGCTTACACGAGGCCGAGCTGAGCCAGTGGCGGCTGGGTTATTCATGCAGCTGGATGTGCAATTTTCGTCACAGACGGCATTTTCAACTGTGATGAAACGGGAACCCAGTATCGAGCTCTGCCAAATAAAACTCTTGCACGAAAAGGACAGAAGAAAAAAGGTGGAAAAGGGAAGATCCGCGTTTGCATGAATTCTATATTGTGCATTTCGATATTAATCGGCATTGAATTGGAATCCCAGAGACGCGACGATATCTTAATGTACAATATGAAATCCAAGATGTTGGTAATTCAAGTAGTGACCGTCAATGAGAGGCACGCGATATGCACGTAGGTATATCGTTTTTTCACCTTATGAAGCACCGCAAGTGCTTGATTGACTGAGCAGCGGTGCGCTGGTGCGTGCTGCACCGCCGCTCAGGATTACAAAGCGTACGTAGTGCTTAGCAGAAGAGCTGCAGTGCGTCCTGTTCCGCGTAACCAACACCTAGTGGGCCTGTCTAGGATTATGTCTCTGAACTGGGGATCAAGTTTACGCTTACGCGATGTACCGCGGCTCCTTCGTAGTGCACAACAGTCGGTTTTGACGGCAGCCATCCGTAGTGGATACCGGGAACGACGTAGTCTACACGAAAGACCAGGGAGTCATTCTAGACGCTTATCCATCCCGCGCGGAGTACTGAACAGAAATGCCAGTTTTATGGAAACCGAAATAACAAACCACTATCGCAATAATCCAAATAATTTCAATTGTAGTCGAAAGTCATATTTGAATTAATCGTAATTGATAATCCAGCCAGGATGAAGTAGGCGCAATTCAAATTGCTGCTGCGCGAGAAATTTTGATTAATCGTAATTGCAATTGTAATTGAAAAAGTCTTATCGGAACAACAATGCTCCAGAGCATGGAGGCGGCAGGGGGTTGCGCCTGGTGAATTTTCAAACTTTCCTGTGGTACCAGGGGAGTTGCGGAAGTCCGAGGAATGACGATTACCAGGACCAGGCAACACAACGCTGTTAAGTGTGTGCTGTGTAACGGTTTGCCTCCTTTGCTCGGCCGTCCCAGTGGTCAGGAGTAAGGACCACTAGCTAGTAGTACTGTAATGCTCCTTGAAATCCGCGAATTTCGTCATGGTAAGCGCGTGCTGTATGCGTCATCACACCCGTGAACTTTACGCGTATTGCGACGTCAGTTCGCGAATTTCAAGAAGCATTATTACAGTATTCGGTGGGCGACAGTGGCTAACTCTACAACGCCGGCACCACCAGCCGGGAGTCTTCTGTTTTGGTTGGATGGTCGATGACGTAAAAGATGTTCGCTCCGCCTCCATATTCGCATACCGCAATTAATCAACCGCTTGATCGGAGTGTCTTGCCTTCCGATAAGGCGGTGGTTCGGACACCGGACAATCACAAGCCTTATGCAGGCGCCTGGCCTAATTCTCGGCCTGAACAAACTTTCCGGCAGTGTTGTCCCGATAAGACTTTCGCCGTTTGAATTACAATTACGATTAATCGAAATTCTTCCCGTATCCGTAATTCGAATTCCCGGTAGTTCGTCGTTACTTAACCGAAGATTACGATTAATCGGAATTCAGCTTCCGACAGCAACCCGATTTATTTGAATTATTATGACGTCGTTTGGTAATTTCAATTTTCAATATAGTATGACCTTCCTTCCCCCTGCAGACTTCTTTACATTTGGGACTCCACCGTTCGGAGTTCCAACAGAAATGCTCAGCTCAATGGTTGCAGATGTAGACGGTGGAGGCACGGAATTCTCGGAGCATTCAAGTCCACGCCGGATTCTTTGGGAGATGTGCTCGAAAAAGGCTTCTTCAGCCATCGGTCTTCCGCTTCCCGTTGTTCTGATCTTTGACGATGACTGAGATGTCAGTCTGAAAGTGATAGGCCAGCGATGAATTCTGAACGTTTCACAAAGTCATTCGAAAATTCTATGGCTTCACTTCCGGCGATAATATGCGAATTTGTCTTCTCATCAAATGAACGATCAGTGCTACGCAGTCGTGAGTATCGAAGGTTCGGCGAAGCTAATAAGCTGTTGTAGCCGTTCTTAGCCGTGGCTAAAAATATTTTGGCCGCGGCCAAAGCAGCTAAAATACTTTTGGCCACGGCTAGAATGTATTGTGCGTTCGAATGATTTATTGATGCCAAAACTATCTTAGCCAACTCAAACATCAATAAATTAATCGGACGCACAATACATTTTAGCCGCGGCTATAACATTTCTGGCCACTGCTAAGAACGGCTGCTAAGAACGGCTAAAGCTTCGCCGAGCCTTCTATAGTCGCGAGAGACGGACTGCGAAAATAAGCCCCGATGTGCTGGCGTCTGAATGCGCTAAATTCGGGGACAAATTGGCGGATTGTACTGCGGGCTTAATGCTGACAGCTGTAGATTTAACTGGCGAACTTAAACTTGTGATTTTGTCGTGATAAGGCGCTAGTTCAAATCGACCGTAGTGTCCTATTCCAATTGTGCTTATTTCAGTTAAGCCATTGTGTGATTCGAATTACGAATTGAAATACTCTGACCATTTCCCAATTGAATTTGAATTCCGATTAACATCCAAATACGCTGGCAAAAGGTTCTCAATTTGAATTGTTGTATCGGAATTCCAAAAAGGCCAAAATCAGCCATTTTCAATTAAGTATTACAATAATCGGAATAACACTGCTTTCCGGTTACTATAGTGTACGACAAAATAAACCGTTAAAAATGGGTGTTAGATGGAGCCAGATGGATAAAGCCAATGACATTTCCGCATGCAGCAAAGTATAACTCTGATTGGCTGAGTTGTAAATGAGCTCTAGCTGAAGTGTTACGCCCATTTTTAACGGTTAATTTTTTCGTACACTGTAAGTTAGTCGAAAGCGGCAGGCGCAAGCAAAACTGGCCAATCAATTGAAGCGTTGCCCCTTTCGGCCTGTGGCCGAGAGTTTTATCCATGCCGGGAATTAGGTCAGGCGCGTGTACAGCTGAGTTAATTTGATAGCTTGATTAATCGATTTCGCGCACCGAAAGTAACGCAGTTGGTAACCCAAAGGGGTAGGATTTAGTTGTCAATTTTTATTTTTGATTTTGAATCGGCTCCACTTTTTCTTCTCGCTTGCAACATTCAAATCTTTCAAGGCCCCATTTCCGTTGTTCCTCCGTGTTCAAGGCACGACAACCCTGCATGGCGTGAACTCTGATACTTGTGTTGCTGAACACTGAAAAGTGATAAGCGCATTCAAATGCCTGTCAAGACTGACAGCTGTTATCTCTGGACTGCTGGTCATGATTGTTTTCCCGTTCAGAACGTAACTTCGCAGTTCGTTCGTTATATATGAGTGCTGGATGCTGCATTGCTGTTCTTTTTTCTCTTGGAAAGTCTTTGCTGTTAGTCAGGACCATCAATGACATCAGGAATGGACTGTGAAGTTAACCGCGGGCTGATCCCTCTGAAAATCTACTTTTTCACGTATTTGGCAGGTGAGTTGATTGGCATGAGTTGATTGGTGCGTCTCATATCTAGCCGGTAATTACGGGGTCCGTTTCGTATGTTCTGGTCATACTGAACCACGTGGGCGGTCTCTCTGTTCTGAAACGGTCGAGTACACTGGATTTCATTTTGAATTGTTCTCCAGGTTTGGCCTGCATCGTTCCTTACCTCCCAGTATTCGGATACGCGCTTGGTTTCACTGCCGGTGAACTAGGAGTTATCTACGGTATTCTCCCCTTTGTTGGACTCCTATCCAAACCACTCGTGGGGATCGTCGCAGACAAGCTGAACGCTCACAGACTGGTGCTACTGATCGCCGTTATAATACAATGCGTCTTCACCTTCCTCGTCTTCTTCTTACCCGCCATGCCAGTAGATCCCCCCGGTCGTGCAGCCGTCCACTTCACCTGTAACCCGGACGGTTCATGGCTGGGTCTGAATGGTTCGTCCGACTTGGTGTTCTGCACCAAAGGCACCGGAAATGGAGCGGGAATGGAGTATGCGTCGGTACAGTGTACATTCACCGACTACCAGTACGCATTCAACATTCTGGACATTTCACCGGATGCTCCAAGGCCTTTACAGTTCGTCCCCGAGAGAAACTCAAGCTTTCCTTCAAGCGGTAAAATTCAAACTGAGAATCTCAACAAGATTGTTTCCTCAGGTGGGGCACACTTTCGTTCAGTGCTGGCGAAAATACGATACGATATTTTCCAATAAAGCATTTGCCAATATCGTATTGTGCTTTCCGATATCTCTGCCATATCGATATCTGGATATGATATCTTCTCGATATCGTATCGCAGCAGTATCGATATATTTCGATACGAATCGTACGATACGATAATATCGTACTTTTGCCTAATGATGAGCATTACACAGATGGTCCGTGTAATGGAAAGTGTAATGTAAAATAGTGTAATTGTAAAAGTGTAATTACATTTTACACTAGTTTACATTTTACAGACCGAGCGGTTTGTAACGCCTAAAAGTGACAAGGAGCGACGAAAACGACGAACCAGCTATGTCTATGTTTGCATAGAATATAGATCTTAGTAATTGTGTTCCAGACAAAGATAAAAATACGGTTGAGAAATGACCATACTCAGGAAGTTTCTGACATTTTTCCGCGTAAGTCAGCCGAATTTCAGATTTCTGGCGGCAAAATACCCAAAAATACCGCAGATTCTGGCAGGTAAAAGTTGTAATTACATTTTACATTTACATTACAACTTTACCGTGTTTGTAATGTCGTGTAAAAGTGTAGTTGTAGTGTAAAATGTAATGCTCATCATTACTTTTGCCAGCACTGCTTTCATTGTTACTGTATTCTCTCCGGTAATCTTCGTACGTCACAGATGATATTTTCATCAAGAATTTTGCGAAGCGAACAGTCAGCTTTTTATCTACGTCACTTCATTACGTCTTTCTGACGTAATATGTGAACAGCTGATTACTCTTGCGAAGCTAAGTGTGCAAGATTGGTTCTTCAGTCTACCATTCATAACCTTCAGTCGACCTTCACAGCAATCACTCAAACAGGTTGGAAAATCAAAGTGTGATCCCAATGCGAAGAAACTGTCGGAGCGCAGTGCAATAAAAATCTTAGTGCGAAATCGGCGGAAATCAAGTTTCGATTGATTGCAGTTAATGATGAGCATTACATTTTGCATTACAATTCCACTTTTACACGACATTACAACCACGGGGAAGTTGTAATGTAATGTGAAATGTAATATTATTAGCGGCCAAAAGTGAGCGCCACTTGGGAAAACGAGAATGATGTTTTTCGAGTGGCGCATGTTTGCAGTGTTATTGACTTACTGCATGCGCCACTTGCAAAAACGCTCTTGTGTTGTGTTGCTAAGCTGAGATTTTGACTGAATATCCGCTGTGGTTGTTTTCAGGTGGAAGTTATCCCGTAAATATCATCCACGATAAAGAAACGAAGCGCTGCGATGGTTCACTGCAGTCCGACAACTGTTCGGCCGTGCTTTGTAATGCAGCAGAAGCCAACAAGAATTTCGTTCGGTTCACCTACCAGTTTTGGTTGTTCCTGATCGTCATGACGATCGGTAGAGTTGGTTTCACAGCGGCGTACACTATGGGCGACTCGGTGGCCTTCGACATCATCGGTCAACAGAAGAAAGCTGTGTCGTACGGGACTCAGAGAGTGTTTGGTAGTATTGGCTGGGCTGTGGCCGCAGTGCTGGTGGGCTTGCTGATGAACAACTTTTCGGAACGATCGCCGGAAGCCAGCGAGCTCGACTACAGACCAGCTTTCTATGGCTTTGTCGTCTTTCTTTCTTGTGCGATCATCACGGCGTGGTTCTTGAGACCGTCTGTCGATATACATTCCTCGCAAGTCGTACGGAATGTCTTTCGGCTGTTTGCCGATTTTGAGTTCCTCGTTTTCAGGTAGATATCAGATAAAATTAAATGTTAAAAGCGAAGATCCGTGAGTCGCACTAGCGACCCTCCGACCGCGAGTCAGACCACCATCCACTGCACTATCATCACTTGCATATTCTGGTTAGTCATGGATTATGCATATGGATGAGTGGTGGGCTGCTCGCTTTGCGATCGGAAGGGCAGTAGTTTGACTTCTGGCTTTTCACGTTTTCCAGAAGTTTATCTTCTTTGAATTTCCTGAACCTGTGTTTCTGCAGTGCGGCCACGTTCTTCGTGGGGATGTGTACGGGCCTGCTCTACGCGTTTCTCTTCCTTTACCTTATGGAGCTAAGCGCAGCTCCAGCGTTGATGGGACTGAGCCAACTGGCTGAATGTGCGGGCGAGGTTCCCTTCATGTTCCTCTCACAATGGCTAATAGCCCGCATGGGCCATCATGGCGTCATGGTCCTAGCACTGGGTTCCTTCTGCCTTCGCTACATTGCTTACTCTCTGCTTACCCATTACTCCTGGTGGGCACTGGTGTTAGAACTGCTTCACGGACCGGGTTTCGGTCTGTTCTACGCCAACATGGCCACGTTCGCCTACGCGAAATCACCTCCAGGTGGCGTGGCGACCATGCAAGGCGTTCTTGGTGGTATCTACGATGGCTTCGGTAAGGTAACACCAATGCAAAGAAGCATTCAAGAGTACGATAAAGTCTCTATTTCGTAGGTATCGCGTTGGGTGGATTGATAGGTGGGACCGTCTACGGGACGTACGGTGGACGAGCAGCCTGGCGGGCCTTCGGTATCGGCTCGGGTATCGTCTGCCTCTTGTACATCGGTGTGACGCTGATACTGCAACGACGGAAACGTCAGCAGCGGCTGAAAGATGCCGTGGTAGCTACGACTAATGGCGCGGTTATCGGGGACCCTTCGATAATATCATCATCGGCGATAGACGGGTATGAGACCGGGTATGCTACTCCGATTCCTCCCGATACACCTTCGGAGAAGGAACGTCTGACTGCTTGAGTATTTTACTTCTCTTTCTTTCACACTCGGACTTGTGTTTTTTACTGTTAATCTTGATTACTCACGCTGGTCGTTTCTACGCTTGCCTTTTCCCAAATCTGTTGTCACTCAATATTTTTTATTGACATTCCTGCACTTCTCCGAACACGCAGCCAGCTTCCACGCTCCAGAAGTCTTCGGCATTAACCACCCGGCGGCAGCCAGTTTACTTTCTGACGCCTGCAGTTTTTATTATTTCCGGTCAAGTTGTTGGTGTGATTTGACGGCAACATATACAGTCACGCTCACGGGCCATGGGCACCGATGGCCTTCGCTTCTTTTCGTCTTTTGAACCCGTACTCCCGTAGTCCAGTTTCCGTAATTCAAACAGTATCCCGTGGAAAACAGCTTGAACTTCTCGATCACCAGACAGTCTAGCTCACAATTCAAGCAATCTATAAGGTCTTTCGATATGAAATTGCCGTTTTCCGAAAGCTTATTTCAAACACTTCTATCTCTGGTCAGAAGCAATATTTCGATCCGCTCTTTTTTACTGAGCATAGCGTATGGTGTCGTCTTTCGTCTAAGCATAAGGAAGCTCCACTCTAGTCTCACAATAAACTGTTGAAGCTGTTTATGTCTGTGGCGTAATTCTGAAAATTTTGACGTCCTTGTTAGAACAATTCTTTTTTCGCCACCAGCGCTTCTAAAATTATACGCTTGACGTCGAAACATACAACAACAAGAAGGCTATCGATTGCCCGTGTTACTTTTGACAAAGCACGTCCTCCTGGGAAAACTGCCAGGTGGAAAAACAGAGCCCAAACACCTTACAAGGGGATTATGCCTGTCCCTACCTCTCGACGGTCAAACCGTCCCGTTTAATTTTTCTTCGAAAGAAGACAGCGATGAAGAGAGAAGACTAAATTGAAACAACAAGTTATGAGGACACGGTTTTTCGCTTTTTAAGATTTAAAACGTAAAATATCTCTTCCTAGTCCTTTAGACTCCTTTGCCGTACCCATTACACAAAAAGCATTTCCGCGTTGTATGTCAAGAGACAACCTCTGTTTAAAATACTGAGCAGATCCACCTTCTATGATCTACACCGCTATGATAATGACTTGCGGTAAGCCATACATCAATACCTGCGTGGCCCAAGCTAACTTTTGCAGTGCTAACTTTCCCGTTTACCTGACAGCCGTTCGCTTTTTCTGAAAGACGATACCATAAAGCGTCCTGCACGATTACCCGGCAAGGTGGGCCGCATTGCAGCACAAACGCCCAGCGCGAATCGTTCCCGGCGATAGCGTAAGACACGGCAAAGGTCACGGATCAAAGTCGGCTCAAAGCGATCAGTGCCTGCGAGCTGTACATGACTGCGTTGAGGGCTAGCTAACGTAGTTGTGGTACGTCTCATCCACCAGGAAGAATACGAATCATTAACCACTTCGATGGAATAAAAGAAAATACCACTACTGAGGTTTGCTACAAAGAAGTTCGCGACGTAAATTGTAAATGGTGTAAGAAGCGTTCTGTCGCGGATAGAAAAGAAAATGACGCTGCCGTTCGCTAAGAACGCACTAGTGACTGATGTGGATGAACAGAAATTAGAGCATCTCCAGCGAGAGAGAAATAATTTTTCGGACGGGGCTGTAAAAAAATGGCTTAAAAGAGTTGTTCTCCTCTTCCCTCATGTTTCTACAGTATCGGCATGAAGTCCCTGCAGGAAAAGTGGTGAAGTACCTCACTAGTTTAGACATCTAAGTGGTTCAACATGTCTGAGATCTGAAGTCATGAAAATGTTTTGCCATCTTTCCCCCTGAAAGTTGCAAGTCATACTTCCGCACCTAATGTTTCCGGGTGTTCGAGTGAAGCACCTTAGCGAGGTACATATCGTTGGTAGCCATTTGCGATTTGAATAACCTAGTCCAAACACCTTGACAAAAACATCGAAAGAATTGTACACGGGACACCGTTCGTGTGTTTCTTCCGATATCGTGTCTGGAATATGCAAACCGGTAATTAAGAGTCGTTACTAACGCACATGTGCACTGGCGTATACTGTAAGAGAACCAAAGCGATTTTCGGAGTAATACCTGGAACATGAGCATAGCAACCACTGGTCAGCATCTCAACACATCAAACTTCAACCAACACTACGCTTTTGGCCGCGGCTAAGAACGGCTAAAACGGCTTACTTTAGCTTCGCCTACCATACTCGGTAGTTGCTAAGAAGAATACACGGGGAGCGGGATTACAGTGACAACCTATTCGCTGGTAACATTCGTATCTAAGTCGCGAAAAATTTTGATCTTACTTTCATATGTACTGCATCAAATTTCTGTAGTTTTCTCAGACTTCGTCGAATTATGGTCAGAACAAAGAAAGCGAAGAATGCTTATCAAAAGCCAGAGAACCCATTTCTTCCAATTACGGAGGAACATGACCGAAAGTATCGAAACTGGGCAGCACGCGATCTGCCTTATGCATCTCCTCACCTGATCACTTACAACTTGCCTACAGGAAACAGTCAGTGCGTAAAAGTGTCTATTGGAATCGCCGACGACTACACCAAGGTTGCAGATTGGAGGAGCTTTGTGCAAGGTGGCAGACGGTGGTTCTTTCCTGCAGACATCGTGTGGTTCTTCATAACATTAGACGAAATCTTAACCAACTTCTACGCACCGAAAAGCTTATAATTGCCTTGCAGATTGTCTCACTATTTTTTGGGACATTGAGAACTTCTCGATCGCTACACCGAACTCAAGAGTTCTGGTAGGTACCGGGTATGCGGAGTATCGCATGACCAGTAGCACACTGCGTATACTGGTTAATTCTGGTTAATATTAAAAAAATGGAGAGTTTAAATCACAAGTCAAGCCTTACCGACGGGTTTTTATTCTGAATTATACAAAATGACGTTCGTTCATATCACGTAGGCACACAGTAACTGAATAAAAGTTTTGCACACATCCATCTGCCAGATGGCATTAAGCTTGTTTCGTTTTAGCGACCAGCTCGGAAAGTGCGACAAGTGCGGCAGCCAAGTTCACACACAACCAACCCTTTTCTACGCCAGAAACCGTTTTCATCATACATGAAGCCGATATTCAGAGTTGGGTTGATCACTACACCGAGTCTTTCAAGTCGACCGCTGCTTATATGGGGTTACGTCACGTAGCAATATACTTATACTGCAAGGCGAAAACTGCTAAAAACTACCCACCTTCCTGTGATGCAATTACAACTGCATTCGCCAACCGCGTACGTACCAAGCGTAGCTCGCTGTTTAGAACAGAAGTTTGCATCTTTGTTGACCGCAGCATACTGTATTCCCTCGATGGTCTCGCGAATCACGCCATCACGCCAGTAAACTATGCCCGCACTGACACCACTGATTGTCTGATTGTCGCCCATCACGGAACCTTGATTGGCGAGTAAACCTTGATTGAAGACGCAGGCATTTTCCATCCCCGCCGGGTAATATTTACGTTGTCCGTCACGTGATTCGCGAAACCGTCGAGGGAATACAGTGCGTTCGATCTCGCAGATCTGTCACACTACTAGTGCATCAATTTTCTTCTCGAAGTTTGAGGGATAACACCGTTCAATTTAAAGCTCTGCATTTGCAGGGCGCTGCTGTGATTGACTGCATAGTGGACTACCAGAATATCGGTGACACACTGGATGATAGATGTGATGACAGGTTGATCGACACACTGCTGGAATTTTTTCTCGCTGGAGCTAAAAAAATTGCAAAGACTGGGGATGCTTGATGTTCATGACCGGTGAGACTATTACTTTTCATTGTGATGTATTCGAGAAGTGAGGTCTTATCTTGCTCAGCGTACAACTCTGTTCGCCATACGTCGCTAGCTACGCGCGGGTATCTTGAGCTGAATGTCGTAGTTATGACATATGTGAGCAAAGTTGAACGCTGAGAACAGTTATGATCACCTCCTCGTACGTCTTTTCTTCCCTCATTACTCTTGCTGCTGAACTATTGGAAACCTATGTGGAAGTCTCAATCAACACCCTCAGTCAAACTACAGCTTCAAAATGCTTCACTACTAGTGGTCAGATAACGCCAATACATCAGTCAATAGTACCCAACGTCCTGTGATCACCGGCGGGCAAGTATTTCTGACATCGTATTTTGATACCTCCAATCAATAACATCAAAAAGTAGTGTTGCAGGAGACATCAGACTCCGAAATAGACTGTTCAAAATCGTCACGGAGCACATCAAACTGCCCAACGTGCCAATTCCTCACTTCTTCTGCGCAGGCGGTAGTCGCTACGAAGACACAGGTCCGCATCGTCCATGGTTCACCCAGTTTGCCCAACCACATTCCCCTGAATCTGCCCACTACGTTTACCTCAGCGACCCTTGCTTCTTCGATGATTTTGCGGGTGTTGTGATACCTGAGTTTCTTCCCATTGATCAATTCCGCCTGAAAGAACGACTGCCACACACACCACAAGAGGAGGAATTTTATTCACGCCTGCAACCGATACCTGGTTCGCCGGGTTTTCACCCCAATTTCTCTCGCACGAAAGGGGCCTCAGTCGTGCCTGGAAATGATTCTGCTTCGCAGAACCGGGACGGTGCACTTACTGATCGAGCTTGTAACAATCCCAATAGTACGAAGAACCCGAGAGACAAAATGGACGCTTACAAGGATCTGGGCGAAGAGTAAGTTACAAGAACCTTACGACGTTCAGAAAGTATAGCCACCACAGTAAATGTACACAAAGAAGGCGAATAGCTTTACGACCATTTATGCTTGCTTGCACTACATTCGAACACAGTCCTTTTAAAAAACAATTTGCGCGGAACGGGCTTTCTGAACTCGAGAACGATAGAAAGGTTTCGTATTACTGAGGATGGTTTATCAACTGCAAGAAGAAGTTTCAAAAGATATGCTTTGAGTTTTGAGAAAGAACTTTTATGCATAACAAGGTGGAAAGTTGCGGTTGTCGACGTGCGCCATTTTCGTGAGGTGAAAGCTTCCCGTTTTTGCCTCTATCATTGCCGAACGAAAACGAGAGCTGACGCTCTTGAAGAGTACACCAATGTATTCACTATCCACCTGCCAAGTTTGGAGACTCTTGCTTTCGACCGGCTTTCAAAACAGGTGGTTTTTGCATCGTCCAATGTCAGTTTTTCGAAGCATTTTCTCCCACCTGGCTAACTTATGTAGTAAACTGTTCTTGCCTATACTGAAACGACCGTTCGATAGCGTCTTCGTTGAAGTTTTGTTTACCGTAGTGTATTCCCTCGATAGTTCTGCGAACTACGTCATCAGGCCAGTATATTACACCCGCAGTGACATCACTGCTTGTTTGATTGTCGCCCGCCGCTCTACTTGATTGGCGAGCAATCTTTGATTGAATGCATGAATATTTTCTATCCCCGCCGGGCAATATTTAACGGAACAGTCACGTGATTCGCAGAACTATCGAGGGAATACAGTAGTGTCTGAATTTTTGGCTGTCTTGGTGTGGCTACAGGAAATAGAATTCCAACTGGAGGTAGTTTATGAAATTTTGCGATCACTAAACATTCTCATACAAAACCCGAGAAATCTACGAATCAGAGTTTCAAATACCTGTGCAAATGACCATCGTATCTTTTATTTACGAAAAGAGGAAACGAGGAATTCCGCTACAGCCAGCGAAATGAATTTTCAAAACTTCCCTCCGAAAACCCGCAGGTCATACTTACAGTACAGACCTAATAGGTGTACCTTTGTCCGTTACAGAATGCACATACAGGCAATGGCCAATCAACCTACCACTTCGAAAGCATCTCCTTCTCCCAGGAAGCGACGTCCCGACGATGACCCAACGTCCCATCAGTCGAAACAGCCAAAACACGATTCTTCCGATACCTCCACTAGTTCTCCAGATTCTTCAGCGGTCGACAGTTCTATCTGTCCGAAGCCTAGAAACAGGAAGCGGAACAACAACAAAAATTTCAGACAGCGAAACGACAGATCATCCGCTGATCGGACTGACCCTGTGCCGCCGCTTGTTCAGCAGCCTAAAATACTGGCCCCCAACGTTCAAGCTCCCATTCATCCGGATTGGGAAAACAGGGTTATAGCCTGCCTGGTGGACAGGTGGTTTGTCTTTTCGCTTAAAGACATGCAAAGCTACGTGAACCTAAACCCTACCCTGCGTTTTTGGTATATGGACAAATATCTGAAACTCAAGCCAACCACGGGAAGGATGGAAGGATTACGCAGCCATATGTCTGCCCTCGATAAAGACGGGCTGGACGTACCCAGGTTCTTCAAGGAGGGCGATGATGTCGTGATCAAAGTATTCACAGCAGAGAACAGCCACTTTGTGCTCATGTCCGGCCATTACATGAAGCCAGTGGAGAAGAACGCTATCGACAAACACATCTCTGGCAAGTGCGAAGGGGCGACAAGCCTGGGTTTTTCCAAATGCATTTGTTTTAAGGGTCCGGAAAGCAAGATCGCCAAAACGTATGATCCACAGGCAGAAGCCCGATCGCTGTCACCATCGAAGCCCCGGGAAATTACCTTTCCCAATCTGCCGTTTCCCGGCCCAGAGCGGCCCGTACCAGAGCACCCGAACCGTAAAACCATTATCGCATTCAACAGCCTACTCGAAGGCCTTCCTGACTGGGTTAAACTCGCCGCTGATAAGCTCAACCTCAATTGGGAAGATATCCCGACCAAAGAATACTCCGTACTTATGAAGCTCCCAACGTGCAAAGGAACTATGGGCAAACCACATCGTCGAACCCTAACGAAGAACAGCCAAAGTGGAATCTATACTCGTTTGCCACTCTTCTATACACTTCCAGAGGACCCTACAACCGTCCGAAAGGCTGTAATTTGGGTCAATCAGCAGGCGGCTCTCGTCGTGATGGCAGACCATTATCTGAAGTTGGTCCCCGTAGAAATACTCGAGTATTTCCACACACCGGAACGCTGTGAAGGTGCCGTGCAGGGTGATCTGGCAAAATGCAGATGTTTTGAAGGGGAAGCTTATGTTCTCAAATACGGCAAGCTGTTCAAAATTTAAGTTTACCAAATCGCCCTTCTTGAACTTGTGGCTGGTCGTGCGTTTTGTACAGATGTAACTCCACCTCTTAATTTCATGGCGTTCATCTCCACCTTTGTCCTTAGAACCTTTACGGTAGTTGTTCACAAATTGTGTTGTTTTCGAGCAAACTCGGTCCATATTGTCTTCACCATGCAGTGGGTTTGCCAGAAAGATTCAGACTACAATGTGGAGAGTGCGTCAATGGTTGGCCAGATTTTATCATGTTTCAATAGTTTCCAAGACCAGCATAACGATCCAATACAATATCAGAATTGTCCGTGCTAGGATAAAACTCTGGTCTAGTGTCGCGGTAGATAATTTCTAAAATCAGCCGACCAGCTAGCAAAGCCGCATCGAACCAAAACAATATGGCTAACAAAGTGATAATCTGAGGAGTTAGTTGATAAGCGCGACAAAACAGCCGTTTAAAATAACAAGCCATGGTGTAGTAGACCAGAATGATCTGGCTGTACAGGATGGGTACGGTTAAAACTTGCGAGGTCTTCGACACGTCCCGCACTACCGCGTACTGGATGATATCGTTGACGAGCACAGCGAAGAACACTATCGTCCAGAAGAGACAAAAGAGTAAATCTCGACAATGCTGTTTCCATATCAGGCGACCGTTGACTTGAAAGAAGGTCTTACAGTCCAGCCAGCTTTTGCGGAGATAAAAGTTGATCCGAGAACCCAGGCGCTTCTTGTACTGCTGACTAGCCGTGGACGTTACTGGCTCTACAGGCAACGGTTGGTAATCCATCCCGCAGCTAAGTCTTCCGCATAAACCGTCAGCGATCGGTCAAGCGAATTCAAGTCACAGCGAGCAAGCCGAAAATAAGAAAACTAAAGGATAACGGCCTAATACCGAGGAATTTATGGACATCTAGCCGGCAAACTCGCTCTCGGGGCAAATAAAACGCGCGTCCTCACTCTGTGGAAAAGACCACACGTACACTTGTCTCTCGTTGTTATGGCATCCGCTTGTTTTGGGCAGAAGAGACGCGCCAGAAGGCTTGTTTTTGTGCTAACGAAAGGACCCAAAGGCACTGGCGGTTATCTGTGAGCGCCAACATTGAAAACAGCGGATACATTACGGTTTCAAGCAACCAGAGCAATATCGCGACCTTCAGAAATCGCGATCAGTTTATTGGGGAAACTGCAGTAACATGTAGAACTCCATCTGTGGCGACTATGCAAGAGTCATGCTCAGGGTTAGTAAACTCAGTAATAAAAACCCATGCTGTTGTACGAGAATGTTCAGGAGTACGGTAGTATGGCCCGGCGTGCTGCATACCGAAACCCACGCAGGATAGGCGTGGGTTTTGAGCAGTCAGGTGCAAAAGGCCGTCGCCATTCGCGCCATCAACAACCTAAACGGTCCTCGTCACCCCCTCATCAAACGCCATCCAAAGCCGCATTAATCACTGCTCATACATGAGGCAAGGTAGGAGCAGTGCTTCTCCTCTGCTTGTCGTGGTGATCATTCACTGTATTTGAGGGTCATGATTATTTTGGCCAGAATACCTCTAAGCGCGGAGTTAAAACGTGGAGGCTCTCGGAAAGGTTGCTGGGATGGACCACCATTGGTCGATGTTACGGTAGGTGCCACCTCCTCCTTAGCACCGTTATCATCTCAGTGGATCAATCCGAGCTTGTGAACATGTGGAGTCGCACACCTGTGCCCACACCCAGTAGCGTCCCCGGAAATAGATTATCGTGTTACGTTACCCATAACTTTACTTTGATAAATTCACATGTATGCATATACTGTACTGCCTAGTGAAGCTCGTGCAGTACGTCATCGTGCAAGTAGAGTACAAGCCCAGACCGGTTTTACTCCTCCAGCGGTGCATTCCATGTACTTACACGTACTGCGCGAGTTTCACTAGGCAATACAATACTGGAAAAAAACACCACAGTGATCCAAAGTACATACACCACATTTGTGTTTATGTGGATCTGTCGTGACTACGGTGCTGATTCAGAGTGCTTTCCTCTCGTACATCCTCGTGACCCACGTTTTCGACCTAGCCGAATGTCAGACGGCATTCTGGAGGTCCGTAGGTGATATGCGCATGTTGGTGGTTATCAAAGCCGTGATTTCAAATGTGTCTGTCAGAACGGTTGCCTCAGACTCAAGAGGTGATTTGGTGTGCGCTGTGTTTGCGGGGAATCGAACGTCCCAAACGTCCAGCCAGACAAAGTCTTTTCCTAGAAAACAAATCACTGTGCTGAAATTTTCTGCCGGCTTTGTAAGTGGACGGACAAACCTAGTAATTTCTGATAGGCTTCTGTCTTTAATTGTAGTCTTTGGGATGAGTTGGTATCAGCCGAAGCTGGTGTGAGGATGACCACCGTCTGAATCGATCGCGGTTTAGGCGAAGGGTAAACGTTCGCGAAGTTCACGATGTATGGAAAGTCCGTGGTGTTAAAGACGGTCTGGCGAAAGTCCTCCTTGGCTTGGACAAAGTCAATATCGGGAAGCGTACTGACAACGATGACCACATAAAATATCGTGTGAGTTTGGCCGATGTCTTCGTCGTCCTCCTGTTTACTGTAATGCCTGACGTTGGCCGGGCTAGGAGAACTCGTCGTCACAGGAAGTATGTCTTCGGGTACGAACACCGGATTCTCGTCGTAGACCACCATCCTTGAAGTACAGTTTGCACAGGCTGACTCTGTAGAACAAACTGGATCATAGAATTCCATCACGTCTAACTGGAATAAAAACTTCTCGTACTGAGTACGTTGCGCCAGATCTTTTGAAATATGGTCAGTGCGCCGTCTCGTTGAGTGATAGTGCGATACGTCAAGCGAAGGCTGTCGTAAAAAAGGTAGGGCGTAGCCGCCTTGACCGGTTCCGAGGTGGTGGCAAGGGTCGTGGTGGGCGAGGTTGTTGTCGGTTTCGGAAAGAACTGGCCGAAATATTGTTGGGCCGCTTCGACCGTCTCAGCGTCGGGATAGTCCGAGGCGGCGTCGGAATGGCCAATCAGCTGGATAGAGTAGTCGATTTGATGGACGGACGGGCCCAGCATCTCTTCGTTTCTCACTTTAAGTATCGTTTTTTGTAGGGAATAATCTTCGGAAGGAAAGAAACATAAATCAAGGCTGGTAGTTCGGTGGGAAACCGCAGTACGTCCACTTACTGAAAGCAGAGGCCCACAGTTGCCGTATGGTGGTCAGTGCGTAGTTTTTCTCCCCGAGGTTGTGATACTGGAGAACAGTTGAGTCGTTGATGATTGTCATAATTATACGGCGAGTTTTCCGAGGGTTGAACTGGACAAAATCGTGAGTCGAAGACGGTGCTGTTGTCGAAGTGACATTGGTGTCCGTAAAGAGACTACTCGCCAGAGCGGTGCAATTCTCCTGCTGCTGCCCCAGTGAGCTAGCGGCCAAGAGCTCGTAGTAACGACTCCTTGCGGAGGACAAGTTGAGGCGCTGAACATCCAGATTAGAAGGGATAACGATGTACTGGACCTGGTGGATGAACAGTGGTTTACCCGTTTCGTTAGTCGATGAAGCGTTTGCCGGAGGAGTTGGCACAGACACATTGAGAGCTGGCGCAGAAGTTGTGTTTTCCCCTGAGACCAGCACATCGTGGGTCACGCTAAGTCTAACGTCGAATATGTCTTGTCCTACAATCAGCGACCAATTGCAAACAATCAATCCAGCGATATTGAGGCTGTCAAAAGCCGAGGTGCAATGAGTGTTCCTACCGAAAGCGTCCGCCCAAATTTGTCGAAGGGAAGCCAGTTGCCGATTACGCTCGGTCTCGTTGGGGTAACAGAGAAGAATGTTCTCCTGAATGGGGCTGGTCCTCGCTGGGTTCCCCGTTGTCTAAAATGAGCAAGGCAGTTTCTGATGCCTTGCTTACATTGCACAGTAACTTGAGCGCCGGAAATTTGCGAAATTCAGGGTGAAAAGCAATATTGGCCAGCCTGGTAGAATTATTGGACAGGCCTTTTCGCTACGGCGGCACGGAAGCACGTACGTACGCTCCTGATTCACACTAATACGCTTGTCGACTCCTCTCTGCAATTGAATTTCCATTTTGCCGTCTTTTCCGCCTGGCCCAATTTTTCTCTCCTTGTGGCAGCTGATCAGATTGCAAGTTGAAGTACTACTGTAACAGACCGAGAACTACAGCTTTTCTTCGGCTAACCGATCGCGAAGGCCAGTGATATCGTTTCTTTAGGTACTTCGTTTGCCTTCGCGATCGGTTAGCCGAAGGAAAGCTGTAGTTTTCGGTCTGTTAGAACAAGGAAGAACCGTTTACCGCGAGGATTCCCCGCGGGGAAGTACCGTACGGGAAAATAATTCGCCGTAGAACAATTAATATCCATTCTCTTCCCTCAACCGAACCAACTCTACCCATACACCGAGGTCTGAAGTGTATCGTACCGTGATCGCACTGGAAGCCGTGGTGGACGAGATCGGGCTGGCTGCGACTGAAGCCCCAGACGCCGTCTGGGCGGTGGTTACTGCGTCATTGTAGAAAGAAAAGTCCAGCAGCTCCGTGTTCGACAATAGCAAGAACTCGTTTCTAGCTTGCTGGACTTTCTCACGAAACGCTTTCTTGAGTTCTATGGTGTTCCATGCCTGTTTTTCAGCACCGTCAGCCGGTGGGCACTGTTCATGGGTAGATGTGAACGTAACCCGAAGGAACAATTTGTTGATGGGAAGACCCTGATCGCCCGCAAGGGAAAAGGACACTTCCGACGCTATGCGGCTCAACGCAACTGTCACTTGGGAGGCTTTTCTCCCTGTAATCAAATCCAGATCAAGCAGGGTAACCCGGCGCTGATCCGAGGGCTATGAGGCCTTACCGAGCACGAGAGTCCAAATGTTGACAAGAGCTCCAAGAGCCGATGTGGGCACGCGATCGCTCCCGTAAGCCAGGTTCACGCTATCGAACAAAACGTATGGTATCCGTCGACATTCAGCGAGTTTTGCAGGGGGGGAAGCATCTGTTTCGGCTTCCAGTTCCGAAAAGGACACAAGCCATCCTTTGGATGCCGTGAGGTTCGACGAGTGCTGACTCAAGCCTTCAAGAAGAAGATTCCAGCGGTTGGTCCAGATCGATCGCGAGGCTTCCTTTCTGTTATCCTCCCAGGTGGTGTTTCCGGCTTTGACGTTTAAGATCACGGTGAAGGTCAGCTGGTACCGTGTTTCGAATTCGTTTACAAAAGGGCGGCTTGTGGGATGTCGTACACTTTGAAGGATGCCGAAGGTGAGCTTCACATCCATGATGCCTTTTTGAGACTCCAGTTTCTCTAAACAAGGAAGAAACATCAGCGATAAAATGAACGACAAAGTCTCGGGCTGTGGTTAATTCCACCAAATATCATTGAATATCTTGTATGTGTTCAAGCTTTGATGAAATAATAAAATTCTGAAATATCGAAATTCAAAGATTTTCTCAGGTTGGAACCGTCAGCCGCGTTTACCGTCAAACAAGAACTGCGTAGCTTTTACGATAACCGTCGATATGTTCTTGGTGACCGCATCCATCCGTGAGATATTGTACACCATCACAGTGCCATGTAACACATCAACAACCCGTGATTCCGTAATTTCCGAGTCGTTGAGTTTGATCGACATTTCGGTGCTGTCAAGTGTACCCGCAGCGCTAACATCGATGTGGGCCACGTCGAACAGCACAAAAGTTTGCCAGTGGGGTCGATAATGGTCCAGGAAGTGGACGGCAGTCGTTGAGTTTACAGAACCGTTGGCATTATTCATGGCCCATTCTTTCGAAGCTTCGATCCAAGCAGAGACTGATAACCCAAGGTCGACCTGCAGCTGTGTACCGCTCTGCACTAGAACGTCCTGGTAGGTCTGGTTTGCTGCAGTCCGGGTAATATTCGAGTTGAAGGTGGTCTCAACGGAATAAGCAAGATGGTACAGTTTAGCGTTTTTTCGAACGATGCCATTAATTTGAATGAGCTCCGCTTGCTGTAGAGTTAGCGCCACACTCCCCACCGGACAATCTGTAAGAAAGCAACAATGTGCATGCCATTTCGTGGAAGAGGATAATCAAGCGCAGGAAACGTCAGGCAATCCATTGTTTACCACGCATCAACGTCACATTGACCGTGTGCGGTGAAAAGTGCATTATAACCGTGGGCTTGATGTCCTGTGCGTATCGATGCCTCACCTAACGCATAAGCCCATAGTTGGCGGCATAGTTCCAGGATGTGTTGTTGCTCTTGGTATGTTGAATAAGCGGTCCATAAGGAGACGTTCCACGAATGCACTTCATGCCGCTCCTCAGTGAGCTCCAACCCCTGCAACACCGATCAGACACGATCAGAATTTCATTTCTTCGTCAAGTTGTCTCGGATACTTGATGACAGCTGAAGTACCCCGCTTACCTGGACTGCTGCAACCGAGCTGCAGGTGATCGCCACCACTGCCAGGAACCATACACCCATCCCCCCACGAGACGCAGCCAAGCTTCTGGTCATGCTAAAAGCTGCTGCATGATATCTATGCGTGAATTTCTGTGTGGAAAAGTTCAGTTTCAGATTGTCTAACGAGGTAGCATTCCAGTGCTGGAAAACGCACAATCAGAACCATTAACCTTACACCGTCCCTTTTATTCGCTCTGCTGGCATTTGCAATGCTCGTATTTCTACAGGAAGTGTGTATGCCGCCTGCTGAGATAATGTCATTACCTTGCTGGCAAAGGCACAACGGTTAGCCATGAAATCCGGGATAAGAGGCGTTATTGTGCGTGACCAGATTCAGATAACCTAGAAGCGCTGTCGATCCAGACTTATTCATGAACTGTGTAATGGGTAAACGTACTGATGGATATTCGATAATGGCTTTGTTGTCAATTTGTTACCTGCCGCTTCCGGCTTCCACAGGAAGCGCGGGGCGGTTTGGCGTGATTTATTATACGATCCGTGTATGCAATCGTTGCAACGGATGCGCCATATTCTCAGTACGAGGTAGAGGACATAATTCGGGCATAGAAATTTTCGCATTATAATTCGGGCAATACGAAATGTTTAAGCATCATTTCCAACGCTTGATTGGTATCTCATTGTGCGCCTGTTGACACAACTTTAGGCATTTCACCATTGGACAGACCGTCTCTTTTCTACGACAGATTCCACTGACCTAAAACATGCTGTCGTTCCCACCCAAGAAAAAAAGAGTACCTAGCAAAGTAGCGAGCGAAGTGCATTCCGTACTTCCGTTTGGGCCGGACAGGTACCTACCGTACACTTTTCTCCACCGGCGCATTCGTGGTCGAGCGCAAGCTGTGTGCCGGTACCTAGGTTGGTGATGCACGCGGAAAATTTTGGACTTCGAAATTTCTGGGAGTTGTTGATGATGAAACTTCATCGCTGTTTGAAAGATCCCGTTAGCTTCGACAACCGACCACCTTCCTGCATCTCTGCCCAATCTCCTCGAATCTCATCCCTAGTCTTGTTGATCCTGGCATTTTCTAGACATCTGAACACATTCGAATCATACTCTGGGAACAGCTGATCCCCACTACCAGACCTTGCTGCGCTGAACATCCCTGCTGTTGCTGAACGGCTTCAACATTCGGTGAGGCTCCAACATTAGGCCGAAGCTATTCCAATACCGTCATTACCAGAATAGAAGCAAAAACATGCCTGTTGTTCCTCAATCCTTCCTCTGTGGAGTTTAGCACACGTCTTCCCAGAAGCCCTAGAGTTTGAGCCACAAGCACTGGAAAAGTCACCTGCATCTTCTCGAGTTTTGCTATGGTTGCAAAGCATTGCAGATTTGTCTTGTGCAGCTTCGGAAATTTGTTTCAAAACATGGGGTTTATTGTAGTAAAAGCCCTGATGATTCAGTCTGTAGAAAAATCCCAAGTTGAACATTTTGGTGAAAGATGAATTTCTCTTCTATCAGACGATCCCTGGCCATAATTTTGCCAACACCCAGCTGAAAGGAACGAGATCGGAAGGAGGTGGCAGAAAGAGCTCTAGATCCGATAAAGTTAGTCGGACGACAGGGCTAAACGAGAGAATTAGACAGCTACGACGGCAAACATAAGACTTGTCAGAAAGTGGTGTAACATCGCGTGGCCGACCGTCAGACTGTCATGTCGGACTTTCAGCTGACATGACAGCCTGTCAGCCGGCCACCGACTTGGCCCGATCTTTCGACCAAAGACCGAACCAAGTCGGTCGTATCAATTATCAATCCGGGTGAACGGGATCATCAGAAATCAACGAAAGTCAATCGACCAATCAACCAAGAAAAAATCGCTGAAACAATCCAGAAATTCTAGCAATCTTGTGACGCTCCCAGCCTCGCTACAGGACGCCACAACACTCTAGGCTAGACTCCCTTCGCTAAATCTAACCTAGCTCCGGACTTTCCCTGATCCCGAGTTACCGAATAAAATTCAAAGAATGCACAACACCAGCCCGTAGTCGACGACAGAGCTGTATTACTCCAAGCTATGCAAAACGACCACACAAAAAACTACCCGACGTTCGGCCCAAGGCCTAACGCTGCCAAGCCAAGCTAACTCAATACTAAAGTAAGAAGGGCCGGACCACACCATGGGTCCGGCCAGTTAAATTAGCCTGCCACGCTCGATGCTCCTCACACTACCCTCTCCCAAACGACATCATGGTCTCCATGATCCTGACGATGGCGATGATGACGAAAAAGACTAATTAAAAAAAATGAAATACGCGAAACTCCATCCAAACCAATACTGGGCTAATCCTAACAGTGAAAAACAGAAAACAGAGGGCTGTCGTCGAAAAGTGGATAAACGGTCCGCAGTCGCAGGAAACCTCACTCTGCGGATGTTATTGCCCGGATGAGGAAATGGCTACGGAGGTTTGAAATGGAAAAAGGAACTGTAAGTGGGACAACTGGAAGAGCATAATAAAAGGTGGACCTGATGATCTCATTAGTAAGACAATAAAATAATGAAGGAAATATGAGAGTAATGAGGTAAGTCACTTGCCTATGTTACTTTCCTCATGAACGGCGAAGAATAGCTCGTCGAGGAGCTTCAGCGGGCGGCATACTTCCGGCAGTGTAGATGGTTCCGGTGAGTGGCAGAACGACATCCTGGTTCGCCACGTAGTCCAACTGAAATGGCTGGTTGGTCATCGGAATCAGCACGTCGTAAGCCGGGTTATAGGCGTAGGACGAGTACCGGTTCTCGGTGGTACTTACCGCAGGGCGATTGAGTTTTTTCTCCCGAGTAAACACAGAACAACAACATTTGCAGAAAACCCCACAGCACTTAAAACACCCAGTCCGGTGCCCCGCGTGGACGACCACTATTACCAGAAACAGACAAAACACCAAGAATAACGCAGACTCGATTGCATCGAACACGCCCAAATTCAGATTCAAATGATTGACGTCCTTTACCTGCTAGAGAACGTCATCCAGAACCTGTACAGACTCTTCACGAAGAAGATCAGAGAGCTCCCCCATTAGGTTCATGGACTGAATCTCTTGGGGTTCCAGACCGTGGAAAAACGCATAACTCTGTTCTGCGGTATAATTGTACTGAGCCATTGCGTCATAATGACGCATCTGGGTTGTCAAATTCATAGGGACTCACGCACCATCATGATACTGAGACGTAACTCCATTTAAGTTCACCATAGACCCAGACCAAAAACATGGAGAAAACGGTTGCATGGTCCAACCATCGCGACCAACAGTATATTTCCGGTCGTTCGACTGAAAGACCGGCTGAGCCCCACACTTGGTCATTTCTACCCAAAAGGAAATATTGACGGCCCGACACTGGCGTACGATGCCAGTGACGCCATGCATATCAAGGAGAGCACACTTCGGGTAATTTTCGACCTGTCCCGCAAGAATGCCGGATTGTTGACTGAGCGAGAACATGAGGGAACGCATCCTACAGTGAGTCATTCCATTTTCGTCGATCTGACGATTATCACGGTATGTTTCGCGGTCTTCTAACCACTGCAAGTGAGACTGAGCTTGATCTATGCGACTGACTACGGTCTCACTTTCTTTCGAGTATGAGACCATACGTTTTCGCGGTTTGATGGGAAAAGCTTTTACACCCTCAAAAGCAATTGGAATATCTGGTTCGCCCACCACCTTTATCAATCGGAGACCAGGGTCCGTTAATTTTGAACCGGCGACTGCACACATCTCAGTGTCGTTTTCGTCAAGAATGAGATCTTTCTGACGTTTCGAGTCACGGATTATTTCGACATTTTGCGTGAACAGCATTACTGCAGGTCCTTCATAGATCTTACGATGGGAACAAGATTTATCAGCGAAAATGTCATCGACCGGCCAGATATAGCTTACGTGGCCGCGGATTCCTGCGCCGTCCACGTACGCCGAACCCAACTGATTGATAGTTGGCCCGTCTGGACTGTCCAGATGAAGAACCCTCGAGAACTCATGGGCACACCAGCCCGGCACAGCAGGGCGCGGCACGTAGCGCTCATGAAGGAAATCTTCTCGATCAACACGATACAGACTAGCCAACTTCGTGTCCTCGTCTAGCAGAATGGTGTCTGCCGTGGGATTACTCAACGTGAGCATCACCGTTTGGTGAGCGACCTGGAGTACCCGATCGATAAGAGCGACGCCCTGTTCGACCAAGTCCTGCTCCAGCTCAAGGCCGACGTGTTTGAAGGGAACGTCAACCGGCAAAATGAGCTGTCGTACCTCTTTAGGGTACAGAAGGACGGTGTTCACAGTATAGAGTCCCTCCCGGCACCCGCTCTCGTAAATCATTTTCTCGTACGTGTCGATACAAACCCTCAGACTGCGCATTGTACTGCCACCCATAATCACTTCATACAGATTCGACTGAAATTCTTCGACCACGTGGAACGAGCTGTTACGAGAGCGAGAACCGGAAATTCGAACGTTAACCTCGACGTGGCCAATGATAAGAACCAGACCGCCGATCGCACGCGCGTCTTGAATGAATGGACGTTGCATTTTGATACCCAGCCGTTCGAAAACCGCCTTCGTCATGATAATAATGCCCGACCCCGTATCTAAAAGAGTGTTGATGAAAACGGGATGATTGCCGTTTACATCCTCGTTGTATCTGAGTGACACAACGGTAAGACTCAATGGATCAGTGCATGGCAGTACCATCGCATCGACTGGATACTGATGCACCCGAAAGTCCTAACTGCGCACCCGATCAACCAGCATATTGTTTACGAAGTTACTGTTGAAATACTTAGAATTTAAGGTGGGCGCTCTTCGCGAACGCTTCAGGTTATTAGCGTCGTAGTAAGACTATGTCTCTGATACCACAGCGCCACCAAGCTTTGAAAAGAACGGAGCAGTTCTCGACTTTGACGCCATTCTTCCTTTCAACGCATCTTCGGTCTTTCGGTTTTCAACTTACCTTCTCCTGTTCCAACTCTCTCCTCAACAACCTCGAAAATGTCGAGCAAGTTTGTTTCGGACTGGATGGAGTTGCTTCACATCAGCGACATCGACTCGTTTCAGGACGCCACCGTCGAAACCCGCAACACTGTTGCAGCCCAAGAGAATATTCCCAAGTAAGCTACTTTCTTTCAACCTTGCTCTGAATCCGTGGTGTGCCTTATTCCAGCGCGGCTATCCAGCGCATACTTTCTTTTCCTTGCAGGGAAGAGAAAGCTACTGGGGTATAGGTGATAGCCATGCCGGAGATCAGCGCGTCGGATTTCCTTGCATACGATACCTCTGAGTACATCCAGTGAGTTATGTTCTCACTTGGCTAGCCGGTGACTCGCTCCTTCCCGTCTCAGATTCGCCATTACCAGCAACGCGTCTTACTAACGAATCTGGTTCCCTTTGCAGAGAAGAGAGTGTCATCGCGGGGTCCAGTGTTATCCGCGCAAGTACGGGCGAACGTGCTGAACGCACACGAATTCATCCGTAAGTCGAATTTATTCTACTTGTACAACGTATCAGCACCTTCCCCGAAGATATCCTGACACTGTATTCTGCTTTCTGTTCGGTAGACTTGCTGAGTCTGGATCAAGTTTGAAGTGGGTCGGAAGCTCGCCTGGATGGCTATGGATGACAGTCAATCAACACTTTTCTGATTGAATTCTATTTTCGGTGACATTCACTCATGCCGTTTTCTTGATCTTGCCGTTTGTCGTTTAAAGCTGACATCTCGGCGATATCTTCCGGCTCCAGCAAGCAGAACGAATCGCCAGAATTTGTCATTTCTTGTACAGTCACGCTCGAGCAGTCGCAGGAAAATGGTGCAGGGCCGGCTATCAAGGTCCTACAGGATATCAGCCCACAGGTCTGACCGAACGTCAGTATCGATCCCAATGGGTAACTGTGGCTCGTTTATTTATGGGATTATTCCTGAAGCAGCTGACGGAGTCGCTCGTGCATTGCAGGTATTCCGGCAACTCCATCGAAGTTGGAGTTCGACACCGACATCCACAAACAGTAAGCCTGGACTTGGCCTGGATGGCCGGCGGTCTGAGTCTCGGTCCTCCAATTTTCTTTCGCGTATTTCTTAGAGTCAACTTCAAGGTTCGATGTTATACCGATCAAGGCTTCGTGTACTTGGTGAAAGCTCCCAAGGAAGAAGAGCAGTGGATAACTAGGGTGGAGGCGGGGGGACTGGGCTACGACTGGTCCTTGCATGAGTTTCTTCGACGAAATCCTCCGCAAGTTCTTTTTTCGCCTTGCATGCTGCAAATAGCCTGGCTAGACGGCCCCTGAGTTCCGTAGAGAGACATACCGATAACTGTATCAGCAACCGTTTGTTCCAAGTCCACGCGGATAGCCGGCGCTGGTGTGAGTTTCCCCATTGACTCGGTCTTTTTTCTTGTAGCGTGTACTACGAAGTCATTCGTATTACACGGGAACGGTTCAACATTGAACTCCAAATGTTCCAGTACCAGGCCGAATGGGTCGACGGATCCAACTCCTGGGTTATTGCGGCTGATCTTCACCACGCACCCGATGTCGGAGTGGCGAAGCGGGTCCGAGCATGTCAGCCTTCCACGGACTCGCGTTACGGTTTTGTTTTGTAGCCGGTGGTTCCATAATTTAATTCCTTATTTGAATTATCTCTTTTGAGATCTCAAGTGTTTTTTTCCATTGGTATACGGTATTCTTTTCTGTTCCTTTTGTTTGTTGAAGTTTCTTGCTTTTTGTTTTATCGTTGTGGTTTAGTTCGTTCCTGGCATTTGCCAATTTATTTAATTTTGAAGTTTCGCATGTGCGCCAACAAAATATCTTATTTATTGAAGAACGGCGCAGTAATATTGGGGTATACCAGCAGAGCCTGCACCAGTGTATGCGACTTACGGTGAGCAGGCGGCTTTGGCGAACCAACCGAAAGTAAAGTGCGCCACTTCAGCAGGGCCGTTTCCATGGGACTGCCATTTGGGCCCCATAGACTTTTGACGTAGCCCGTAAACTTAACATAGGACTTCGCCAAATAGCATACAGGTTTCTTCTTGCCTGCCACAAAGAATTTTGATTGTTTGTTCATTGACGCAACCAAAGCGACCTGTTGCGTTCGCTTCACAGGAAAAAAATCCTTTCTTGTTCGAGTGGTATCTTACTTGTTCTTGTCGCATCTTCTCCAGGCGATTAGCGAAGTGTTAGGGAGGAAATCTCAGGACGGATAAAGACTTCGTTCGAAAGAAAGGAGGTCTGATGCAGTATATCTCGCGGATGGACAGCGAACAACGAGAGCCACTTCCGGTGAAGTTCAGCAACCGGCCTACCTTACCATCCGGAGAACTCGACTCAGCTATGACCAAAATGGCATCTGCTTCTGGTCCGACCGTGGGATTCAGTGTTGTCCATCGAACACACGATAGACCAACGCTGGAGGAAAAGCGGAGGAAGATCCGCTCTACTTCGACCATCACGACTCTTAACAAACAGCGAGACAGGATTCTTGCTTTGCCTGCTGAAGTTCGCGGTAAAAGTTTTGGATCCAGAAAGTGAAAGTTCGATGATGTTGAAGAAGCGGCAATGAAGTACCATGAAGACGCAGTCCAGAAGGTATTCTCTGTGTCTTTCACCGATTTGAAAGAGGAGGCACGACTCATAGCAGGCAACCTCGAAATAGAAAATTTCAAAGGCAGTCGAGGATGGATCTCTGACGTTTTGAAAAGAAACCAGCTTCAGTCGGTAGTCTTGCAAGGTGAAATTCGATATACTTCAACAGCTTAAAAGGAGGTTGTAGTAAATCGCTCACTTGTAGGTGAAGAAGCGGAAAGCGACCCAGAAGTTGCGGAAATGTGGATTGGGGAAAAGCTATCTGAGATTCTTCAGAATTATAAGAACGCAAACATTTTCAACTGCAATGAAACTGGAAGCTACTGTCGCTTTACGCCTCGAAAGACTCTTCTGAACGTCGGTCAAAGGATGAAAGGCGGGAAGAAGGTAACAGAACGAATATCAGTCATGTTTTGCTGCTCTGCGTCTGGGGGAAAGCTTCCTCCCCTCATCATTGGTCGATAGAAGAAGCTGCTTGTCTTTGCCAAGTCGAAGCTGGACTTTGAAAGAGCGGGCTTCACTTGGGCCAACAATAAGAAAGCTTGGATAACGCAGGCTGTCTTCACTCTTTGGCTGAAAGAGCTGAACGAGAAAATGAAACGACAGAAGCGTACTCTTGTTAGACAACGCATCAGGTCATAAGGTCGCTAGTCTCTCACATGTGAAGCTCGTTTTCTTGCCTCCGAAACAAACCAACCGAATCCAGCCGCTCGATCAGGGCATCATCAAGGCTTTCCAGTCACATGAAAGCGCCGCGAAAGCTGAGCATCGCCGAGAAAAAAGAAAGAACTTCCGGAACCTCGAAGACTACAAGAAGTTCTTGACAGTTCTGCATTCGGTCAAGTGGATCATGAAGGCATGGTCAGAGGTTGACGCTTCGACTAAGTTACGAGGTAAACGACATAATTCGGGCATTGTGGTTTTTCACTCGTAATTTGGGCATATTTTACTCAGCTCCTGCTGCGCGTAATGAACTGCGTCTCGCTTCGTAAGGTAGATTGGTCTTTCTCGTGGAGGTTTCAATAGGTTTGAGAACAACAAAGCGTTGTGGATCACGGGAATTTGGCCTGGGATTTTGGCCTGGGTGAGTCTGTCCAATGTTAAAAAGCCTAATGTTGTATCAACAGGCGTACGATGAGAGATGAATCAAGCGTTGACGACAACGTTCAAACTTTTCGCGTTGCCCTAATTATGGTGCGAAAATCGGTATGTCAGAATTATGCCGTTTACCTCGTAACATCATTGTCCGGCAGGTATATCTGGCGTATGAGCCCTTTCGCCATCGAACCCTTCACGTGCACATGTGTGCGCATCACGTGTGCAATTCGATTTTCCCATTCAATAAATCAAAAACTGCATTTCACTGCTTGATTGATGAAATCGGCGTTCAGTTTTCTCTTCGAATGATTGTGAGGAGCATCGGGCGTGGCAGGCTAATTTAACTGGCCGGACCCATGGTGTGGTCCGGCCCTTCTTACTTTAGTATTGAGTTAGCTTGGCTTGGCAGCGTTAGGCCTTGGGCCGAACGTCGGGTAGTTTTTTGTGTGGTCGTTTTGCATAGCTTGGAGTAATACAGCTCTGTCGTCGACTACGGGCTGGTGTTGTGCATTCTTTGAATTTTATTCGGTAACTCGGGATCAGGGAAAGTCCGGAGCTAGGTTAGATTTAGCGAAGGGAGTCTAGCCTAGAGTGTTGTGGCGTCCTGTAGCGAGGCTGGGAGCGTCACATTGGTGCCGAAACCGGCTTGGGAGTTGGAACTCGGCCGTTGGGAGACATGGAGTATTGAATCCTGCGTTTCTTAAACGCATTCTTCAAGCTTTGGGTTTCAATTATCAAAATACTGCGCGCTTATCTATAGCATTATTATTTATTATATGGGATTTCTGCTGTTTTTTTTCTAGTTTCCTTCTTAGCCGTTGCGAAAAAGGAAGGATCCTGGCCTGATCAACCAAGATTTTCCCCGTTTTGTACGGTGCACCTACCTTACGTCATCTTCAAAAAACATCTTCACTTCGCTTCATTGTCTAATCAGTCCTGATTAGCTCCACTTCTGCCCTCTGTCAAGTTCTTCAAGCGAGCTGACTTCACATTCCACCATCTTCACCCACGCCAACTCTGCCTGTCCCTTCTCATTCCGTTCACGGTAAGAAGTATTCGCGCCAGTTCGAATATTTTTTGTGCGCCATATTTGGGTTTTGTCTTGTCCTGTCTTGTCTTTGTTCCGCAATCTTGCACGCCTTCACCACACTTTCTTCGGTGCTTTGCTGAGGCCTTTTCTTGCTCTTGCGTACTTATATGTCTTACATTATAATATCATTATTAGGTTAACATTTACGGGTCGAATATTTCAAACTCCAAAAATAGCTTCTTAAAATTCAAAAGCTTTTCGAAACCAAAAAACAATTGTTTCGTCAACAACGTTTCAGAAGAAGGAAAAAGTGAGAGAAATTCAGGGACAATTTCTCCCGTAAAAATTTGCCGCTGGCATTTTATTCGCTCGCTGAGCTTTAGTTCCAGAAATAAATTCGAAAATTGACAAGGGTCAAGTTAGGTTCACTCGAACTTTCCTACGCACGTTCTCTTACGTCGTGATTCTTTGCTCCCTTCCGTTTTCTGCTCTCTATTCTTACGCTTTACTTTCGTTTTCTATAACTCGTGCTCACTTCTTTTGTTGTTCCACGTCGGGAATTACTGCGTGGTACTTATAGAGTCTCACGTAGCGCCTTCGGCACGTCAGCGGTACGGTGGTACCGACTTGATAGGTGGTATTGGTGGTACTTTTGAGTGGAGTTTCTGGTACTTTTAGGTCAGATTTGTACTACTTTTAGGTGGCACCTGTGGTATTTTGCGTGGCAATTTCAGTGGTACTTCCGACAATCCTTGGTGGTACTTGCGGTACTCTTTGGTGGTACTTCCGACAGTCTTCTTTCGTTCTTGTAGGTGGTACCTTTCGGGCACCAGGTGACATTCTTGCGTTACTGCTGTGCTTCTTTTTCGGCACATACGTTAGTCCATCGTTACTTCATTCTTGCTGGTTTCTGTTTAGGGATGGTGCTTGAGCGCACGCCAAAACACGAATCAGGACACAGTCGTTTGTTGGCAAGTACTAAAAAAAACCAGTTCGCAGACTGCTATTTCTTCCGCGGCAGTTCCGGGTGCGCAACCCTTGGTCCCATCTGCGCCAGTCATGCCCACGCCAACCGAACTCACACCCTAAAATATTGAACAGCAACAGCAGTTGTTGCAGCAACTTCAGCAGACCAGGCTAGCCAAACAACAACTCCAAACTGAAAACTAACGTCTAGCACAAACACAAAGTGCATCCGCTCTTCATAATCCCAGACGAGCTTTAGGGCAGGCTCTGAATGAGGAGTCCAATACGACGGAGGCTATTGTGGTGGAGGCAGATAAGCTAGCTCTGGCTTTACAGGACGTCATGATAGGCAATGTTCCTATCACGTTGTTCGCCGGAAGTGGCGAAAACGTTGCTACATGTGTGGACCACTATAACATAGTGGCCCAATCATTGGGGTGGGATGAAAGAAAGAAATGTCGGATGTTTCCAATTTACCTCGACACATTACCCCAATCTTGTTATTTGAAGTGTTGTAAGGAGGATAACGAATTCGCGAACGATTGGGCGTCGATAGAGTTCAAGCTGCTTGAGCGCTATCGGCTCTCAGACTATGTTGAAAACTGCAGAAGACAGTGGTTCACTGGAAAAATTCGCGATCAGGAGTCGTCTATGTCCTACATTCAAGACATGACGCATCTCGCGAATGCAGTCAATTCGCAAATGGAGGAACAAGAAATAGTTCGTCATATGATTCGCGGGCTGGGAAAGGGAGATGTGTATAAGGATGTCTCTCTCATGCGTCCGAAAACCGTTGAGGGTTTTTCGGAAGCACTAAATACGGTTCTTTCGATAAAAAACCGACAGCAAAATATTCGTGACACCTTCGACAGTCACGAAGTTCCTTCGTTAATGACCGGATACCATGATTCCGCGTACGTCGGATTGTGCTTTCACTCCGACAAGGCAGTGCGCGGTAACTTCCGGGGGGGGGGGGCGAAGCTCTTTTAGAAACAAATCAAATACCGGCAGGGCACAGTATAATCCCACAGTATACTCCCACAGTATAATCCCACAGTATAATCCCTCCCTAAAGTGTTTCACGTGTGGTCTTTCCAGTCACGCGGCAGTACACTGCTATTCAAGTGGAACTACTACCTCCACTTCGGCGTTGGTGAATAGCATTACCATCTGCGGGTACTGTGGGAAGAATGGCCACTGGGCTGCACAATGCTCAAGAAACCCGGCTAACCAAAGCGCAGGCGGTAACAGTGGGAATTCCAATCAGCCGAAACAACCTGAGGTGTTTTGCAGCTTCTGTAGAAAATATGGCCACCTCGGTCAAAACTGTTTCAAGAGTCCTTTCAATACCAATCAACCTACTCAGGATGTGAGGAATTCAGCTCCTTCAATCCAGCCTACCAGTTCAAACAATTGCTACAACTGCAATAAGCCGGAGCATAAGGCACGTGACTGTACTGTTGATGCTCAGTCAACAACAGACAACGCAATTACTTGCTACAAATGTGGGAGATTAGGACATCTTGCCCGGAACTGCGGCACCGGTCAGCAGTCATCGAATCAAACAAACAATTCCGGGGTGACTTCCGGTAACAACATGCGGGGACAGTCAAATTTCCGAGGCGGCCAGTACCGCGGAAACAACGGTAATCCGCGAGGTACTTCCAATCAAGCGCGATGTGACATCTGCGGCTTGACCGGCCATACCACTCAGATGCATCACGCCAGATCAAATGGAGGTCAGCAAAGCAACAACAGTACCAACAACCAAACCATCACACAAAGATTTTCTCGCGGTAACCAGCAAGTTAATAGTATTGTCGTAGAGAGCGTTAAGGAGAAAGGTCAAACCAAAATTGTTCCTGTGTTGGTGGAAAAACAGGAGCAGCTGGCACTGGTCGACAGTGGCGCCGGGGCCTCAGTCATTTCTGGTGACCTTACGGCTTTTCTGGGTCTTGAAATCTCCGAACCCTTACTTACAGTATCGGCTGTCAATGGACAGCGGGTTCTCCTCACTGGTCGAGTACAAGTAGAATTAACACTTTGTGGAAAAAGCCAGATGATTTCTTTGCATGTTATGCAGCACTTCCCTTCCCAAGCTTACGGCGTCATTCTCGGTACGGATGTTCTAGCGCAGTTTGACGTTATGATCGACGTGGCGAAGAACCGGGTTTTTACTAGCCATTTCTCCGAATCCGTGTACGCACCTCATACAGTAATTGTGCCAGCTCGTACAGCGCTCCAGGTCCTGGTACCCGTAGGTGAATTGGGGTGCGAGGAAGTATTCGTCTCCCCTAACAAACTTATCCTTGAAAGTAAGCTTCTTTCCGCAGCGAACTGTCTTTCCAAATTGAAAGATGGGTTTCTTCAGGTGCTGATAACTAACTTCTCCCTTCAAGACCAAGTTCTTCCGTCTGGTACTACCATCGGAACAATAGAGAAGTTTGACAGTGCTGATGTGATCGAAGATTTTCCAGGATTCGCTATGACGAGTGAGTCTCGCGAGGAGAAGTTCGGTAACGTGAAGCTTTCCAACGTTCCAGTTTCTAAGGCGACGGCGGAACAGCTATGTGAAGGTGCCGAGCTGTCCCAAGAACAGTTTCAGCTTGTTTCGCAGTTTCTCGAACGGTATAAGGATTGAGTCTTCCCGACGAAGGAACGACCTCTTGGCCTCACTGACAGAATGAAGATGAAGATGGACACAAAGGATGCAGTTCCTATCTTCAAATATCCGTACCGTACTTCCCAGCAGGAGAAGGAAATTGTTAGGGCAGAAGTCAAAGACATGCTTGCGAAAGGTTTGATTCAACCTAGCCAAAGTCCATGGGTTTCCCCGGTGCTTCTTGTGAAGAAGAAAGATGGGTCCGTGAGGTTCTGTGTCGATTACCGCGGTCTCAACGCGGTGACTGAAAGTTTCCTCTACCCAGGATCGAGGATATCGTCGATCAGGTTGCAGGTTCTACAGTGTTCTCTACCCTCGATATGAAGTCGGGATACTTCCAGGTTCTCATGGATGAGGACTCGAATTGGGCCCTTACTTTGCTAAGATTCTAGGAATTCTTCAGCGCAATGTGGCGGAAATAGATCCGAAAGACGCTAAAGCAGTAAAGCGTTTCAAGTTGATCGACGGGGTTTTCTACCGCGAGTTTCTCAGAGAGGCTACAGTGCATGATTTACTTTGCGTACCGAAGCTTTTTCGATTCGAGGTTCTTCAGGCGTGTCATGATGACAGGCTTTTTGGCCATTTTGGTTTTCGAAGGACTTGGGACCTCGTCAAAAACAGATTCTTTTGGCCCGGTGTATTAACGTTTTTGAAGCGTTACGTTCGGTCTTGTGTTTCCTGCCAAACACGAAACATTCCGACGCAGGCGGAAGCAGGACTACTCCAACAGGTAGCAATCAAATCGGTGCCGTTTCATCGAATCTCAGTTGACCTCAAGAAACGCTACATTATCGTTGTAACTGATCAGTTCAGCAAGTTCATCATCACTGGTTTCTTATGCACAAAGGAGGCCGAGGAGGTAGCCATGGTCATGATTGAGCATGTCTTTCTCATTCATTCATTTCCGTTGGAAATGTTGAGCGATAATGGTTCAGAATTCAACAACAGGATAGTTGGGCAGGTAGAGCGAGCGAATCAGACATTTCAAAGGTCAATCGCTAAGTACATCGACGATAAGCAAAAGACTGGCACCTTATTCTTCCGTTTGTGACACATGCATACAGCACCAGTGCATGAGCTGACAAAGATGAGTCCTTTCTACATGCTCCTTTTCTGAAATCCTCGCCTGATCGCGGTCCTTCAGCTTCCGACTCAAGTTTCTGATACTTTCGTCGACTCATTTGCAGATCGCGTTGAAATCATGAAAGTAACAGTTCAGGCTGGGGTGGAACAACAGCAGGACTATGCGGTGAATTACTTCAACGCCACTCATAGGTTTGTTGACTACCCTATTGGAGCATCAGTTTTGCTGTATAAACACGGTGAAGAAAGGTAATGCTAAAAATTTTACACATCCATATCGAGGTCCTTATAAGGTAGTAAAGCGCCGATCGGCAGTGAACTACGTTGTCGATACAGTTCGGGGCAAATACAGACGAGAACTGACTCACGTCAATCGAATGAAGCCGTTTGTAGACAGGCGGGATCTTGTTTTCTCGGAAGGCGCCTCTTCAGAAGACGAGTCGGAGGATGAATCCGACTATGAGGTCTACATGTCAAAAGCAAGCGGAACTACCGTTCGCCTGACTTTGCCAAAACAGGATGGTGCGGTATCTCAGCTTCCCGCTGTTGGGTGCCCATCTGCTTCGTCCCTCGTTTTTCCATTAGTGTCACCAGGTTCAAACGTTCCTTCGACCTCGCAGTGCCCGCCGCCTGTCTCACTTCATCGTTCGATCTCTAATTCTCAGTTTGCCGTGCGTCCCTCTGTCTCTCCGAGTGCGTCCACTCCTCCTCGTGTGTCACCGCCACTCCATGTTGAGCTTCCCAAGGAAGCTCGGCATGATGCTAACCCTGTCGTGTTCCCACTTGCAGGTCCTGACGACGCAAGTAGTAATCTTGGTCTGTGCTAGCCGGCTACAAGTAGCACAGTCTGTATGGTGAGCACTGCTGTGTCAGGGTGTATGTCTTGTACAGGTCACAGATCGCCGCTATTCCCGTTAACCTTGTGGCACGCCATGCTCATCTCCTAGGTCGTTGGTCAAGTTGATGGTGATATTTTCAAAATTGGTAAGAAGAACGGGCACATAATGTCCGATATCAAAGCGTTCAGTCACAACTTCCATCGTTTTGCCTCTAATAGGCACAGTTTTAAGATTTTGCGATAAAGTATCGCCTAAATAGGAATAGTCAGCTATTCCACAGTACACAAACATCGATTGGTTGCCAGCTTTTAAGTTAACAAGACGTTTGCCGACATGCTTGATAGGAAACTCAGGATAGTCTTCGCCAACGTAGATCTTGCTGTCCTCATCCGTTGGTGATAAGATGCCTTTGATTCAGGTCAAATCCCAACATGGTTTGCAGAATAATGGAGTCAGCGTCAAAATAGACGGTAGCTCGAGGGGTACCCAAGGAGATAAACACACGTAGATCGGGTTGAATTTCGATCTTGAACTGTCTAACCGCTTCCGCGTCTGTATACAGCGGTAGAGTGCCAATCTGTCGACTGATGCAGTCAATCAATGATTACGCTGAATTGTACATCCCAGCTGGTACAATAATGAAATCTCGACCCAGTCCTTTGCTGATGGGATGGTGAACAACTATCTTCTGATCCGTAGGAATGGTAAACATGCTTTGCATGTAACGAAGTTCAGAAAGGCACATCCCTCACTGGCCTTCCAGATTGATGGAGTTCCTTAGCTTGGTGATCCAGCTGGCTGCGTTGTTGTTCGGGTACCTTTCCATGCAGGCATCACTGGGTGAAGTCAGGTACTGTAGAATCCACTGTTGTCATGCTTCATGCTGGTATCCAGGAATCGCTTTCAGGTCCGTATCCCAGCCACCTCACCAACTTTTCCCGTCGTCGATTACGAGTAGGGCGCTGCAGTACTTTCTGGATTTGATATGTCCAGTTCATATAATCGCGAACAAGTGACAATTCTGGTTCATAAAATTGGCCTTTAATAGCCTTGTTGCTGTTGGGGTTCTTCAATTCGTACACCGGAACGGTATGTCTTTTGACTTTGGTGATCTCATAGATGTCAGGCTGAAAGTTATCCTCGTATCCTTCTTCGAATTGTAGTTTGTTCGTGGATATGCGGTCGAAATCGCCAACCTTGTACCGAGGTACCTTTGATTTTTCTTGGAGCATCTTGCCGTATAGTGCGTTGAAGACTGAAAGCGAGTTCTTTTGTTGAACTGTCCGGTTTTTGCCATGGGCACTGTGTACGGAATGATTGTAGGCGTAAACAAAATCGGGCAGCCGATCAATGTAACGAGTGGCGTAAATGGACCGAAAGCATTGAAATATCCGAGTCTTGGGGATGCGAATCAGCCGTTCGACCATGCTGCATTTGATATCATTGTTCTCGGTCGAGAAGAGCACGACGTCTTTCTCAACTAGAAAGGTTTTGATTACTTCATTGTAAAATTCTGAGCTTTTATCGACTTGTAACTTTTCCGGCACCCCCAACTCTTTGAAGACTTGTTGGAGAGCCGCTTTAACCCGTACTCCTACTTTGGTAAGTAGAGGCTGTACTAATGCGCGTTTGCTGAAGCAGTCGACCACTGCCAGCAGATGTCGTATACCGTCGTGTTGCTCCGCATACTTGCTCATGTCGGCTAAATCGGCCTGGTATTGCTGTTGGAGATTGGTCACGATGATACGGTTCCGCTTGAATTTGGGTCTTACTGGCTTGCCAATTGTGTACGTATCGACGTGTTGCAGTGCTCGCTGAATCTTCTCGCGGTCTTCGTCGCCGTCGTGTACACGTCTTAATCGCTCGACGCCACCAAGTGAGCCGGGATGACGTGGGTCCAGATACTTCTGCCACAGGGCTTCCATTATTACAGCAACTAATCACACACAATATGTGAAAATAACGACAAAGCCGAAGGATCGAGGGTAAACCCCCGGCTATGGTTAACTTAGCGAAGGACGATCCAGGGAGACTTTAATCCTCCTGCTTGCGGTTTCGTTCTTTTTGGTTTGGGGAGCCTAAACTCCGTACTGCTGCCTTTACGGGTAGAGGCTCGTTTTCTATCATAATGACGTTTATCGATGGGATCAACTGGCTTTCGTTTTTGCCCCTGCTGCGTTGTTTCCAGCAGGAATGGCCACTGGCTCCGACTCTGTGACGAAAGATTCATCAGCTGTTTCATCTTGCAGTTCCTGATGACGTCGCTTTGCTTCCTCCACCGCATCTGTCTCTCGTTTAGATGGACGAACTAGAGGAGCAGTGGGTACTGAAGTCATGTTGGGAACGCGCTGGGGTGGAACTTCCACGTCTGGTCCTTGATTCAGCCGCTTGTTGGATAACTCTTCCTCGGCTTTGCGTTTCTGTCGTCTAGCTAGAGGTGCCGTGGTGACGAAAGTAACAGTGGGAATCCGCTGAGCGGTAGGCTCGTTCCTGGTCGTGGTGTTGTCTCTTACTCTCCCCTTCCATTTCACCCTTTCGCTTTTCCCGACGGAATATTTTTTCGGCAAGAGCAGTGGTGAATTGCAGAGTAAAGTCAACTTCGGAAACAGAGGATGGTAACGCACAGATAGGGGCTGCTTGTTGGGGAACGCTGATGGCGCGGCCTGACTCCTGATGTTTGTTGGTCAAAGCCATGTATCTTTCCAGGGTGGCGCTGAGCATATCGTCTCGTTTTCATTCATCAATACCGGGGCGATTACAGATGGATCTGATCAAACCTGCCAGGGTATTGACGTCACGAGTTTCGGCTGGATGTGACGCTGGCATCTCTTGTTTCTGAGAATCTAGAATCCTTTTGAGCACTATGCAATACTCATCCATTACTAATTAGAGTAGATAGAACCGAGGCAACGATGGGAAGTATGGCTCCGATGAATCCGCCTTGTTGCAGGACTTGCTTCTTCTCTTTAATAGGGTAACGTTTCAGGGCTAATACTGTAGTTTCAAAGGGCGTCTCCAACGACGACAAATGCGAGCATCATCGTTGCTTAACGTCACTGTATTCTTGACAATATTAACAGCTACTTCCTCTAATGCACGCAGTTGGTCTTTTGTCACAAGATCCAGTAGGACTTTCCGCTTGCTGGGTATCAGTCCCTTGAGCGTAATAACGCAGGGCATCAACTTTTCGACCCGTTCGGACATAGCAAGTTTGGAGTCGAAAAAGTTGTCAAAGTCCAGCACTTGCTCCAGCCCATGATAAAACTTGACCTGATGCTCACGTGCAACCTCCTCGAATTTGGGTTGATATTGCCCGTAACAGTATACAATGCGAGTGAGAGTATGATCAATAAATTCAGTTTTGTCTTTTATTAATCGAAAGACCAAATTATGATTTGCCCGACATTGTGAGCCCACAAACAATTGCCCCAGAAGGAACCCGAAGCCGAGTATGAAAATCAAGAGGACGCATCATTTTTGACAATGTCAGTTGGACCTAAGGACCAGGAACTACACACACTCAAATATCATCGAAACGTCCAGCAAGTATCGCAATGGGGGAAATGACCAACAAGCTCATCGGACATAGAGACGCGACGACCACAATAAGCGCAAAATACAGTACGTGGAACGTTAGAGAAAAACATTATCCCATCTTGAGCCAGCTTCAGCGCTGTCGCAGAATCCTTGACTGGGCTCATCGGATGTAGCATCGTCCTAAGACGTCTTTCTACGGTTTCGTAGCCTTTAAACTTGAAGTATTCTTTGGCATCCCTTTGCTCAGCAGCTCGCCATTTGATCAGGTGGGTTGGTTTGCGATCGCTAAACTGTACTCCTTGTCGGGCTATAAAATTGTTCCACAGCAGGTATCGGCTGAACGTCGGTCGTCCTTCGATGTTCATGAAATCTTGGTCTTTGGTGAGCTGAGCGTCACGCTCCGTTCCATAGTAATTCCGAGTTTCCCGGCTGTACTTGCGCAGGACGGATCCGCACTCAGGACGATGGCGGATGTGTTCAACCATCGGAGAATCGGTGTAGGTCCAGTGGTTCAACAGCAGTCCGCAGTGGTAACATTCAACCAACGCGGCATCGGCATCGCAGTTGAAGAATGCAGCGTTGGCCAAGTGGTATGGTTGTTGGATATCAAAATGTTGCCAGTCATGGTAAAAAGTGAAACGAGATTTGAAATCGCTCATCAGAGGGCTTTTAACTTCACTTTTCTCGTTGCTCGTACAAGGCACACTGGACCGGGGTGGAACATCCATGTAGATTCGGGATATCCAATTTACTTCTGCACGATGTTCAGGCGGATAAGAAATGCGTGTCTTTCGTGTGCCGGAATAGGTTCCAGCATCATTTTGTTATCCCTTTATTCATTCCTATCCGTATACGTGTACCTATCCCTTTATATATCCGTTCACCTATCCCGTCACATATGCACTAGTCTGTCTGTACGGGCATTACTCACTACATTCCATTATTTCTTCCACACATCTACGCTGAGCACACTCAGACCTAATCTGTCTCATTCCATATCATCTGCCGTCTTCGTTATGGATACCAGAGTCGTATTGGACTATGACTGGCTTATTATCAACCAGAAGCCTTACATCAAGCAGTTGGCGTTTTGCGTGGTGGACGAAAAGAGCGGCAGAAAAGATGATAACAGTCACATGTTCACTTTTGAACTACCCCCCACCGCTGCCGAGCATGGCCGTGATCTAATCAAACAGGCGACGCATTCACACAGGCTGATCTGGTGGTCGAGAGGATTTTACGATCCGCACGAGGTTCCGGATGCTTCAGTGCCCTCTTCGATTCTTACCTGACCACAAAACCCGCCGACGTTTATTTTTACGCCAAGAGTCTGCAAAAGTGTCACCTTTTGGAAAACTCGATACCAAACGTTCAGAACCTGGAAGACCTGGGATGCTCACGACTCGACCAGCTAACTGACAAGGAACATACTATCCAGAACAAGGCTGAACTCTTTGCCGGATGGCTACACGACCAGAAATCCGAAACATCGTCGCCACCTGCACCCTCAGATGCAGCCTGGATCTGGAACACATCGAAGCCAACGTTTCTCTAACTCTTTACACTCCAAACCTCTTTTCTGGATTACTTCTCCGTATCCTGCATCCCTACAAAGCCCACTGTCAACTGTATCGGACTGATTAGATGACGGTTAATGGAGAATGTACCCTGCGGTCGTCCAAGAGCCTCGCACGACGATTTTGCAGCCTGCTACGGGACATTGGATACCAAGACACACAAGTGACGGACTACAAGGGTGTCAACATGGTTGCCTGCAATTACGGTCAGCGCGTACGTCTGGAGCAGCTATCAAAGAAGCTTGGAGTTCTGTATCATCCCGATATTTTTCCTGGTTTCACTATTCGTTTTCCGGGTTGTACAGTAGTTTTGTTTCACAGCGGGAAAGCCAGCTTCCTAGGAGCGACAAGCAAACTGGATATCGATGCAGCGTACTTAGAATTGTTTATTTTTTCATAGGCAGTAGCCATAAGGTTTCGTATTGTACTGCCCATTAACAATGACTCTCTTACCATACGGTAAGTAAATTGACATCGCTTGTTCTGAACAGCTACTTGTTCTAATTCTACAGCTTTCTTATTTCGACGAATTAAATCAAAACACGGAACAATCACAATCTCACGCGTTCGCAACATGTTCAGAATAGAATCAAAGGTAATCAAGTCTTTGGCTTGTCCCTTCAAGGCGAATCCCTTCATCTTGACTACCATCTTCCCATCGTTGATGACGTAGGCGTAGGACTTGAGGCCCATTGTGGCGAAACGGGTGATGTGCTGTCCGGGCTTCAGCTCACTGGAAAGGTTACGAAGGAAGTTGCCTACAGGAGGATCGACGTCAATTTTACGGCTCACAAAGACAATGGAATCAGTATCTGCAATCAACGCAATGGTCAGTCCGGTTCAGCTCAGCGAGAAAGAAAAACCAAAGCAAAATTTACCGAAATACAAAATCCGTTCTGGGCGAGTACTTTCCACCTAGTCCATGTATCGTAGAAGGTGTAAGCGAGTATAACATGTGCTGAAGGCTGCGATGACCACGTTGACAGTACCATTCTGGTCCTCGAATCCTTCAGCGGCTTTGTACTTCACCTGTACCGTGTCGTCGTTGATCAAGTCCCACGATGACACCTTGCTCTCGCCAGACAGCACCCGTTGCCAGAATTTGCCGGGATCGGTCAAGAACTCCGTATTACCACGGTTCTCTGGCATGCTGAAACGCCCCCAAAAGCTACAAAGAAAATGAAATTTACAGTACTTATCAGAACGACGCATACGTTCAAGGTGCTTACCTGTTCAGGCACAACTTGGCTAAGGCTCGGAGGCCGGGGTTGAGTTTGATGTTGTCTCGGTCGAACTGGATACCTTCGTGCTCCACAAACTGTCCTACATACGAGTCTCTGCAGCGTTTCACAGTCATCCGGGTATCCACTGGCTTCCGTCTTGATCTTGTAGAATAGGTCGATGTAGGGTCGGAAGAGCTCGTCTTTGGAATCGGCCCAGTGGTACACCTCGTGGATCTTTCGAACGGTGTATCCATGAGCCGTAGCTGCCTCGATCTCAGGGGAACACCATCGGTTAGCGTTCGCTGACCATCAGAGTGCTGGCACGGCCCTTGCTGTTGTGTCTCGGAGCACTTTCGACACAGGGCGAAGACCAGCTTCCCGTTGAACTTTAGGGGAGGACAGGAAATTGGAGGTTTCGTTGAGGAAGTATATTGCACTTGATCAGACCAAAGTAGGAGCTGGAGTCTAAGAATTCGTCAGTGATCCGCTGATGGTGACCGATTGGATACTTGAAGAAGACAACAGTTCAGTGAAACGTCCATACGAACTAGAAACTAGAAGACATCCACATGACTTACCGACAGTTCTTGTTGACCCAAGGATACTCCGAAACGACGTCATAGTAAAGGAGCTTCGTGGTGGAGCTTGAGACCGTTGGTCCGACCTCCGAAGAAAGCATCACGAGGATGGAGGGGCTCCATGGGGACAAATTCTTTCAGAAAGTCGGGGAGTTCTTCGTCTTCCCGGGCTTCTTGCTTGAACTGATATTCCCAACAAGTCACTACCTTGTAATGCCGGCCTTCCAAGTATCTCTGCCGAGCCATGGTGTCATTGACACTTTCTTCATGGTCTGCTTGCGGAGCGGATGAAGCGTGTCGGGAGGAAAACACGAGGGACATCCGTGACAGAAACAGCCGTGGAACTCGAACACCTGGCTCGTGGCTTCGCAGTAGCCATTCACAAAGAACTTGCCAGTCTGCTTCTCATGGCCGTTACGTCGATGGTCGATATTGAATAACAGAAAAGCAGCGGTGCTGGCCATCTACCAAAGGGACTTGCCTATGACGTCACTGAGCCAGAAGAGAGACGCCCATACACCCAACAACCAGTGCACCAGTGTATGCGACTTACGGTGAACAGGCGGCTTTGGCGAACCAACCGAAAGTAAAGTGCGCCACTTCAGCAGGGCCGTTTCCATGGGACTGCCATTTGGGCCCCATAGACTTTTGGCGTAGCTCGTAAACTTAACATGGAACTTCGCCAAATAGAATACAGGTTTCTTCTTCTCTGATCCACTTTGATATTGACCAACATGAGGATGTATGACCTGCCAACTCATGGAGATGTTTCGGGTATGGCAAACGCTACCATCTGCGACGGAAGATCAGATCATTTTGTGTGCCACAGCAATTTCACACTGGCCCCAGTTTTTTTTCAACATGATTTTTTTCAATTTTAATTACAATTACGATTAACTGAAGGTCGAGGCTACGCGCGCGAACTTCACGACCTTTTCTCCGTGGACGAACTTTCGTTCGACATTTTATTCCGTGCACGACGGGGATACGACCTTGAGTTTCTACAAGCAATGAAGATGTTTCAGAAAGCGAAATCCTGCCATTAAGATTTTATTCGTATCACTGGAGAAAAGTATGAAGGAGTACGAGTTTGTGAAGATGCTCGACCATTGTTTCGTGCTTCGGGTTCTGCGCTAATTGCCTCGTCTTACTCCAAGGCTAAGGAATTTCACCTCTCTGATGTTTTGAACACTGCGTTCTCAGGTACTCCAGCTTCTACAGATGTTGCATCTTTTTGCCGGGTGTGTTGTGAGGAGCAGGTGGAAAGGACCCTTGTATACGTATGCTTTCCGCTTTCAAACAATAGTAAAAGTGCACTCGCTTGTTTCTGTTCTTCATGCGAAGCGAAAGTGTGACCCTTTTCGTGTTCGGGGGGATAGGTTGACGAGGCAAACAGCTTCTCGAAAATCTACATCAGGAAGTGCGTGTTTAGCATCCATAGCCTTTGTTTAAACTGTAGCAGCAACTGGACCAATCCATTCGTGCCCGGAGACAAAGTTCGTGTCAGAGTTCGTGCACGGAGTAAGTGTTCGTGAGATAGTTCGTGCACGCAGAAAAGTTCGGGAAAGTTCGTGCACCGAGTCAGTACGTTAATTGAAATACCTCGAGCCGCAGCAATTCCAGTCATGTGGGATTCACTCCAGCTGGATCAGTAATCACAGTCAATCGAAATTCAGCTCGCGACAGGAATCGAAATTATTTCAATTGTGGTAAGGGAGCATTCATCAATGGCGTCAGGTACCCAGGGAGGGGTCATGGGTCCCCGAAACCTGACAGCAATGTTACAAAAGCCACTTGATTGCTTGAAATGCCTGACAAGGGCAGATTTTGGCAGGTGTAAGTTGTAATTACATTTCACATTACATTACAGCTTCCCCGTGGTTGTAATGTCGTGTAAAAGTATGATTGTAATGTAAAATGTAATGCTCATCATCAGCTGAAGGGAACCTTGCCGGAACGTCTAAAACACTGATTGAGCGATTGATTGACTGCGTTCCGCTTATAAAGAGGTAGGACCGATATGGTGTATGTCATACGTTGACTATAATTATACAGTACGAAATGTGATGTAATCTACTGACAAAACTCAAAATGAGCTCTTCATTTAATCAAGGGATGCTAGCAACAATAGAAAACGGTCTGGCCAAACACAAGTAACCGCTGGACTGCAAAAACCGCGAGCGAGATAATTTGAACCGGGTGTATCTGTGTGGAAGTCTGCACCACGTACACGTTACCAACTGTTCGATAATGACTAATCAAACGCCGTTTTCGACAGCTTGCGGTTTCAGCAGGCCATCTGCAAGTGGAGGCCCCTTCTAGCAGCTCATCACTGACCGCAGTCAGTCAGTGCAGTGTCAGAATTTCGTGTCTCGCATTTTGTCAGAACCAGAGTGATACACGTGCAGAATGTACTAAAATTCTGATGGAAAATCACGAAGAGAGTTGGATGACGTAGGATTTCTCCACTGGGATTGGATAATGTAACTCCACCCAAATAGAGGTAAAGGTGACGTCTAGGTCACGTGCTGTAGTCGCCTATGTTGCACACGTGACTTGTGACGTCGTACGCAGCATCGGGGGTAACAGCACTTGCATGTGTGAAAATGACAAGATTGGAAAGGAAACCTGTCCGAATAGATGTCTGATTGGTTTGGTGGAAGTATGCCATATCAGACAGTGTGTGTAGGATCGTGGTCTTAAGTGTTATTCAAGTACAGGTTGTAACACGCAATCAACTTTACTATTGTATTAAGTATTCTACCGGCTTGCAGTGGCCGCACATGTTTTTTCCTTTGAGCAAAAAGATAGCCCTCAAAATCCAAAATTTAAACGGAACAACGGATCCGGCAGAAAGTTGCTTGACAGAGTGGGAAGAAAAGTCAAAGCTGCGTCAGTTCACTGAGAGCAATGCTGAACAATAGCCAGAACAAACTTGCTGCTTTCTCCACAGGTAAAAGAACCCCATAGCCTGCCAAACCCAACTCTCCGCGTGATTGTGCCATGCTATCCAATGCTGTAAAGCCTGGCATGGCAAACAGCTTCGGCACGTGTATCATTCTGTCAGAATTCAGAACTAACCTTAACTCAAATCCGTTGATCGTTTTAATCTCATCGTCAGTGATTGTAAAATACGCGAGACTGTTAACACACTTTCAATGGAGCGTACATTCTCATCCGCGCCTACCATTCATCGGAAGCAGTTCAAAAGTCGGCCGTCGTTTTATTAGCCCTGATCGTTTTGTGCTGTTTCTCGCGACCATCATCATCCATCTCAAGCTAAATGGTCATGTCCAACGGGTACTATACGACGGAGAGAAGTAACGGGAATTCCAGAACAAATGGTGTATCAGAAAATCATCCGTCACTGCTGCTAAATTCACACGAAAACGATGTTCTCTTCGATGTCATCGGATCACGTTGCACAGTACGTGTAGCCTATCCTTGATTCTTGATTCTGTAATTTACACATCACATGCTGAATCTTCCTGTTCCCGTTTTAGTCGCTAGCTTCAGCCGTCGTTCAGGTTCTCTTTGCTGATCCTTCGTCCCCGGGAAGATGGAGGAGAGAACTGTGCGGAGTAGCCTGTTTCATCAAGGACAATCCGAAGAAATCCTTTTTCATCCGCATTTTGGACATCGTCGTAAGTAGTTCGTAACAGTTACTTGCTCCACAGGCCATTTCAGAATAACAATACGACCACGTGACGTTATGTTTAATCCTTCTGCGTTTCGAGGTCACGCGCTCTGTATTTAAAATCGAGTTTGATTTAGTTTGTCTCGTTTGATTGACATGAGACGTCACTAGTCAAGTCGGAAGTTTTGTGGGTGTGGTATGAGTTTGCCATTGGGTGGCTTGACGTCATGCGCGGATGTTTTGGGGTGATTATTACTGGTTTTCTTGCAGGATCGGCTGGTTTTATGGGAACAAGAGTTGTACCATGAGATGAACTACACCCAAACACTACCTTATTTCCACAGCTTCGAAACGGACAATCGACAAGCCGCGTTAAACTTCGCCAACGAAGATGAAGCCAGTTATTTTTACGCCATGGTCCATGAGAAGGTCGAGCTACTCCATCGGAAAAACAGAGGTGTGACATGGTCTTGTCGTGATTTATGCTTAACAGATTGCTCATTGTTACATATATGGGTAAACCTTGTAATTTTCTCCGTAGATAACCAACGACGACGTGCGGCGGCCAGTAATGGCAACGTGACTTTGGATGGACAGTTGCCTGTCAAGTTACCCCCGCAAATGAACCACGCGCGATCGCCGCAACGTCAGGAGCAAGTTTCCACGGCTCATTCGGTCCAAGTTCCCTTTCCCACACAAAATTCAGGTACCAGAGAATTCACAGACATTTTCTGGAGTTTTAGTAAATATTATTCTCTGATTTCGAAACTTTTTCGTATATTTTGACAAAAATTCGTTCTTGTTGCGCTTGTTGTAGTGCTATTTTCCATTCGGTGGGTGGCTTGTTGGCTGCCCTCAAGCAGTCAAGCCTGAACCAACGGAGATATTGCTCGGTTGATATTTACACATTTTCGATATCTTGCAGAGAGAACGACAAGTCGGGGCAGCATCGCGCCAGCTGCTGCTCATTCTGTCAACAATGGTGACGTCGGTGCGGGGCGAAGCTACAGCAAGAAATCCGCAAAGATTAAACGCATCACGAAACAGGACATTGGATTACCATCCAATTTCGTGTAAGAAGCAAATTTGTTTCCCAAATTCCGTATAGGGAGAATATTCATAAAAATTCCGTAAACGGAAGGGCGATAAACGAAACGTACGAAATCGCCTCTGCAAGTGGCGCACCTTTTCGATATTGTTGGACACACGCGTGCGCCTCTTGGGAAACTCAATAAAATGCTTTCCCAAGTGGCGCTTGTCTCCCGTGTCACTGGCTGGAAGTGTGCGTCACTCGAGGTATGGTCTTGTACAGGGTATGATCTCTTTAGGTTTCATTTGCCAACCTCCCAAATAAGCAGGAAAGGTGATGCCGATTTTAACAGGAGAAATAATCCAACTGTCGTGTTTACCGACCTATGTTTGTAGGCACATATCGCACATCGGGTGGGATCCCGATAAAGGTTTTGACTATGACGACAGCGACCCGACCCTCCAAGAGCTCTTCCGGAAGGCGGGAATCAACATGCGCGAGGCCGATGCAGCGACAAGGTCCTTCATCTATGGCTTCATCGAGAAAGAACTGGGCGGTGTGAATGCCGTCAAGAAGGCCGTCCATCCACCAGCTCCGCCTGCTCCCTCCCAGCCACCTCCACCACCCAGGTCACAACCACGCAACAACCCACCACCCGTCCCCACTACGCCACCACAGGCCCCCACGAGAGCACCACCAAGGCAAGCTAGGGCTGCACAGCCGGTGGCGCCACCACCTCCTCCACCGCCACCTGCACCTCCAAGTGTACCGCTGGTTAGAGGACAGGCTCCCGTTGTACCGTCCAATATACCACCACCTCCACCACCACCTTCGGCAGGCTTTAACGCCCCCACGGAAAGAAGCGGTAAGAAAGTGACACGCTCCGCGCCTGCATACGCCAAGCCGCTGTAAAATTACAGTTTGGTGTATGCAAGTTGGCGGAAGTCAACCTCCTACTTTTCACCACGTCAGA